>VSDK01028327.1:290523-347122 GCA_009767595.1 Symbiodinium kawagutii
CCAGTGAAGCCTTTGGGTGTGGAAGTGCGCAAGTGAGTGATCAGTGGTGGGTGAAGTGCGCAAGTGAGTGAGAGTGCGCAAGTGAGTGACAAGTCAGGTGCGCAAGTGAGGGTATGGCCATCACCAAGGTCAGACTCAACCATTGATTGCTGTTTCCCCGTTAACCACTTTGTGTCAGGTGATTGCTTAAAACTCACTGGATTCATCAGTCACCAGAAGATTTCCTGCTCGACTGAACTGGTGTGAAAAGCTCTCGTTCTCTATTACTTCTTAATTTAAGGAAGACATAGGGGGAGTAATTAACAAAAATAGTTTCTGACATGCTGGGTAGTACAACTAAAACAGTCTGGGAATCATTGTAAGCCTATTAGCATAGAAAAAAAGGCAATGAAATGGCCATCAATTTGTCATGCAAGCTTGGTACCAGTGCATCCCCGTGGGTGTTTTGTTTCAGCGTTTTTGTTTGGCAAATGTTCATTGCGTGGCCGAATAGTTTGGTTACGGATGACTGCTAATCTTGCTATCATCTACATCATAAAGTTACTCTTTTTTAAATGGTTTACGCATTTTACGCTTACATCGACCAATGTGTTTGAAAAATGTCCTTGAATGCTTGAACAGTGTAGCCATTGGCTCATGACTGTACTACCACCGTACCCCACCAGCAGTTAAGCACTGTCAACCACTAGAGTCGGGCAACTGATGGGCAGGGAAAACCCATAAACCCTAGCAGCAGATGGCACACCGGTTGCCGCTATCGCTAGCGCTCGATGGCTAAACATCATCCCTGTTTGTGAGGAATGGTTGAAACGACAAAGGTTGATTGTTAGCTTCCTAGGTCCCATTAACAACATTTGTTGTTTGGCTATGTTTGGCAGTTGGTTATGTACTGCTCAGTTCAGTTTGTTCTGCATTATATAATCTCTATATCATTGGTTGTGCATTGTCGATGGAGATACTTATGGGACCGTTTGCAACGAATAAAATGAATCAAGTCGTTCAGTTGCCATTCATTCACTTTCTTAATCACTAGTCACCCATGAAGAACCAACAACCACTCATCTTAATTGGTTAATATGGTGCTGAATGGTTGGTTACATGGTGGCTGATTCATGCTCAGCACAGGGAATGATAATCAGCAATCTGTTCGTGGTAATTAAGATTGTTAGTATAAATCATTGATCAAACGCTCAGTAAAAGTGCATTCGCCAAAAACTATCTACCATGTTACCATCTAGCTATCTACCACTCAACTATCAACCTAAACTCCATCAACCACTTCACCGTCAACCAAAAAAACTCCATCAACCACTACCACTCAACTATCAACCACTCACGATCGACGATTCATTAACCACTTAACCATCATCCATTCATCAACCAATAACTATCTACCATTCACCAACCACTAACTATCTACCATTCACCAACCATTCACCAACCATTCACCAACCATTCACCAACCATTCACCAACCATTCACCAATCATTCATCAACCATTCACCAACCATTCATCAACCACTCAGCCCCCAGCCCCGCGCCACCAGGGCTGCGTTTTGGCCGACTTGCTGCCAGACCAAGTCTATGTGGCACGGCTACAGCTGGCCTGTGCCCTGCGCCCGTTGGGATGGCGGTTCATGGCTCCGCTCAAAGGTGGGCCTCCAGTAGTCATTGAACCTACCCTCTAGTAAACTAACATGGCAGGGGAAGATTCAGACCATAAATGGATGATTTCCCAGAGTTTTCCTAGCAAAGTGATGGATTTTCCATTGCCATGTTAGTTTACCGGAGTGTACAAGGTGGGCTTCTAGTTGGGTCACCCTCCTCAGAACTGATGCTTCACATCACCTGAGTCACACGCCAACTTTTTGAAGTGGGTCAAGGGGCCCACATATTCTTGTTTGGAGAGAGGTTGGGTTGTTTCTGATCAGGATCCAGTTTGGTTGGCTGGTTGGCTTTATTGGTCAATCCCTTTTGTTTGGAAACCAGTGAAAAATTGGAGATGAGGGCAATGAAGATGAAACGGAGAAGGGGGCTAGTGACGAATGGCAATGATCATGATAACAAGTACAGCGGTGATGACGTTGAAGGCAAGGCTGATGATAAGTAGAGTTATCTGCGGATATGAGAGGGGGTTGTTGATAAATGCAACGACACCAGAAAATTCCAAAGTGTAATTGGAAATGATAGGTGATTGAACATGAAACCTAATAGAACCAACTGAACCAACTTGGAGCTGTAAGTAATGTTTTATCTAAGACTCGGGCTGGTGACTAGCCAAACACTTGTTTGGCTTTTTTTGGAGTCAACTGTGCGTGTTGACTTTGTGCAGTCACGATCAAAACTTGATGTGAGCATCGGACTTGTTACATAGTGGAAGCATGATCAAAGCTATCCGTTAAACTATTTATCTAGCTATCTACCTAGATATCTACCTATCTATCTATCTATCTATCACTTTATTTGACTAACAAAGAATCTATCAATCTACCTATCACTTTATTTGACAAACAAACATATTTTGATCTCCAAATGGTGGGCGAAAAGTCATCACTGGGGAAAGGGGGAGCAACCACTCTGACATCGTTCGCCCGCCAGGTGCCAATAGCTCAGTGGATAGCCCGTGGACCTACAGCGTGCGGAAGCTCGGGGGATCCTGTGAGTCCAGGTGGTGGGTTTTATCATCCAGAAATGATAATGACAAGATTTTAATAAAGATTAGCAAGTGATAATCCATTCTATGGATTGGTTATATAAATTTTTATGGATTGGTTAAATCCAAGATTAACCATTCATTGGAATGATAATCAGTTTCAACAGATCCAGATTAACAAAGTTGGGAACTCCAAGATTAACAATTGATAATCCATTTTTGGAGTTCCCAACTTTGTGGAAATTACCAATATGCGGTAAAGGTTGGATGTACCGGACAACTTCATGAGAGGACAGAAAGGATAAGAACTTGGTGCCCGCAGTCCAGGTCGGGGAGTTCTATTCAGGAGGCATCGACTCGTCAGAATGGTCAACGAGTCATGCAGCTCCAAGTCTAGATCACGATCATAATGGGTTTGTTGTCATGGTGCATCTCAAAGTTGTGGATGATTGTTTTTTTTTTCAGAACAGATCATTAGGGCGTGAATTGCACGGTTGCCTACTAATATAGATCGTTGTTTGTATGATTGTTGCTGCAAACAAATGTCTTCTATGTATGATTGTTAGTATGTTTGTTGCTAAAATGCTGGCTCAAAAATAATCCTACTCCAAGATAGTACTGAAAAACAAGCATAAGCCAACAACAAATAAGCCAACAGGCTTCAGTCAGTATGTTGTCGTAGTATGTTGGTTAGATCTACTACAAGTCCTCCATAGGGGATTGTCCAAAATTGATGTACCCCCCAGAAATGGCTAGTTTCCAGATTAAGAATGGCTATGAATAATGGTACGTATCAGCCCCCAAGTGACTGGTGGTTTCCCAACTAATTACTATGATTAGTCAACAACTATCACCCTCCAGTATCATGTTCACATTATCTAACCATTTATCAACCACTATGAGTTGATCATTCACCAGTTCTCAACCATAGCCACTGCCCATGGCTACCATGGATGGTTCGTACCACCGTGGCCACTGCCTCAGCGTTGCAACGATTCCGTCGCGTCAGGTTGAAGCCACCACGGATCCAGGCGCTGCACGGCAGGGAGCACTGGCGCAGCACCAGGGAGCACGGCTAGGGAAGCCACCAGGGAAGCACCTACAGGCAAGCAGCTCCAGGCAAGCAGCACCAGGGAACTAGTCATGTTTTGGAACGCAACAACTTGGTGCCATGGTTGGTTGGGAATGACTGTGAGACAAATTGGACAATACAAAACGAAGACCCATGTATGTGTAAAGTGTTTTCACCTGGAGTGTCAAAGCTTGGTTCTCAACAAATCCTGTTGGTAAGATGACTAGTTTCTGAATGATGGATGCCTTCTGAAACATCTTATAAAGTGCTGGACCTACGCGTCGGTACCACAACAGAGAGCTGTGAGTTGTTTGTTTGGCCCGCGGCAACATTGAAAGGCAGTGTGTTCTTCATCGTTTTTGTTGGCACATTTGTTTGTACAATATGGGTGTTTCTCAAAATAGGGGTACCCCTAAATCATCCTTCATTAATCATTATTAATAGTAAACCATCCATTTTGGGGGTCCCCTATTATAAGAAACCACCCATATGAGGCGAAGTAAAACTGAGCCACCGCAGTGATGACAACTCTCTGGTGCTTCTTGTGGCTGGCTCTTTGGCTTCGTAAAGGAACAGCTCATTGCTATCCATTGCTTAATCTGGATGGCTTATACCCACTAACTTAGGTTTTTAGTGTTTTTGGGATATGATTGATTTACCATATAACCACTAAAAATATATTTTTAGCAAGGGATCTATAAGCCACCAAGTAATTGTGGTGGACAGACTGTGACAGACTGGCTGCACTATCGTTTCGAAGCCTCCTGACAGATGACAAACAGCAATGACAACAACGGCAACAACACCAGCAATGACAACCGCACAATGAGCAACTGTAGTTCAGCGTACGCTGCAATCTGGAGTACCATTTCCTCCAACCAAAAGAGATTCCTCCATTCACAGACATAAATTGAACCGTTCCAGTGGGTAAAGGTTTTGTCCATCAGCAGTGGTTGTGTCCAAAGAGACCCTTGGGTGCACATGGAGGTTCCAGGTTCCATGCTCAATATGGTCAGCGTGGTGATCCAGGTTCAGTTGTACACTTGCTCGTAGATTTACCTGGCTGGAAAACGACGAGCTTGTCAATAGGTAAATGCTAAATCATCTAAAACGAGTTGATGCTCATGAAATAGATAATCATAGAAACAACCATAAGAATTGGTTAATTGAGCATTAATCAATAGTTGACCATACCAACAGGATTAAAGTACCAACTGCTAACCCCTTGACAATATGTTCATATATTTTCCGCAAGATTTATCAGCATTTTTCACTGGTAAGCAGGGTGAATGCCCCACCAACAGCGCATCGCCAACAGCGGCACGACGCCACAGGCTGCAAATGGAGCCGCTCATCGGGCGATGAAACAGGATACCAATGTAAGGCCAGGCCCAGTGGATGTCGCTGTGAACCAACCAGTGATGCGGGAGTGTTTTTGTGAACCGAGATGTTTTACTTTGTAACTGCATACCTGTGTTTTACTTTGTAATTGTATACATTGTGTCCATGAATTGGTCATGGTTTCATGATTTGTTTGCTGAAAAAGGCTTGTGATTCTTTATGAGATGTCCATGTTGGAATCTGAGTTGCAGTGATGAGTGTCAGTCACATTGGCTGGGACTCAATCACTTTGCACGCATCTTCACTTTCAAATATGGCGGAAACGTGTTATAAGAAATCCCTATCCTTCCGTCAGGGTCTGGGAAATTTCTTAATTGGGCTGTCCTGTTTAAGAAATTGAGCCTTGTGTGAGATGCCCAAGTTAATTTCTTAAACTCTCCAAAAAGGATTCTTGAGCCCAGAATGAAACCCAGCATCACTTGGAATTTGTTTGTATAAGTGTTCCAAAGTGTGAACGCAGAAGCTCTACAGACCTCAACTTGGTCCTGCAAAAAAAGAAGCTTTTCGGGCTTCAATCAGTTTTTTGATTTTGGCAGTGGGATACTTCTTGGAACACCTGTAGTGACATTGTTGGGTGTTGGGGACTTGGAAAGTGAACGTGTGAGGTTCGAAACTTTTTTTGGAGCTGCAGGTTGTTTATATATATATATATAACTATATTTCCTTATTTAGAACACATACAGAATTTACATGTTCACTTTGTTTACTGGTATTTGAGATTTTTTGGATTGGAGACTCCGAGTCATGTACTTCCCTCCCGATGAGGGTCTAATTTATCGTTCCATAAAATTTCTTCACACGCTGCTCAACAGTATTTCTCACTGTTTGTTCACACGTGATCAGTCATGTTCACACATATCTACTCTATGGGCATATAGTTATACATTCATACATATATATATATATATTTAATATGTATGAGTGCTGCACAAGAATTCCTTGTAACGAGTTTAGCTTGCTATGAATCTATGGTTTGCAAGAGTTTTTTTGGGCGCGCAAGTGCGTTTTTTGCCAAATGTCTTGCAAACATTCATTGGGGTAACATGCTTCGTGAAAGGTCGCAAAAGCATGCAAATCATATATGTATATATGTATGCTTTTCAGCGTTCTAACTTGGCACTTTCGCAGTTTACTTCTTCGTGCAGAAAATGGCAGAACTGGCCGTAGAAGATTTACATATGTGCAAAAGCTCATGTTCGATGCGCATGGCTTTGCTGTGTTGCGACATAGTCGTTTGTACCGCAGTGCAACAATGCAAGAGCATGTGGGATCCAAATTGTCAGATGCTTTCCAGCTACGCAAACGCAGCACTGGTGTTGACAGGGTTGTCATCGTTCGTTCTGTAGCTGTCGGTTGACCACAATGGAGGATGTGTATCCAACACCATCCGACCCAAACAATCTGGAACACAGTAGCAGTAAACGTGCAGCAAGGTTCAATCGAACAAAATGAATGCAAATGAAGGTTCATTGTAACTGTGGCCTTGGTTAATCTTCCAGGCAAATGTTTGCATGTAGTTGTTTGATGATATGTGCATATCATATACGTTAATGGTTTTTTGATCAGTCATGTGTTTCTATCCGTTAAGTACATTGCAATGATGTTGGATAATCCTGGATTGTTATGTACATATTACATACATGTGCATATCTATATGTAAACAAACAAATATATATATATATATTAAAAACATATTGGTGAAAACCAGGAATTGATATCATGTAATTTAGTCAAAATCACCTACCATTCATACAAGGAAGGTACTTGTAGGCGTCGTCATGCCAGCATCTTGATTCTGATGTTCATTTGTGGATGTAGATGCGGAAGTCTGGGTATTGGACTGTCGTCAGTACATTTCCCAGTTTCCACCCGGAGACCGCTTCCGATTCAACAGCATAGAGGATTTATGCAAGGCTAGTTAGTTGAATCTATAGTTGATTAGTTTACACTTGATTGAACATTTGTGATGGTTTGAAAGGCACAAAATTTGCTGGCCAATCATTGCCTGGGGTTGTCCGATTGGACATCGCTGGAAGCCAACCCGCCTCGCCATTGCGAGGACGGAAGCTTTTGCACAACACTGGGCTGTTGCGCAGGGATGCTCCTCCGTTGTCCTGATGCCATGCCCATCATGCCACTTGACGTCAGGAGAGCATGGTGATTTTTGTTTGTGTGTTTGTAGCCCATCAACTCAACTACTCAGAAACCTGTGTTATTGTACTCAAGTGATTTCAAGTGAATGATATAGTCTGCAAAATAAATACGTGTATATTGTACAATACGTATCACATATATGGATATATATGGTGGTTTCTCAAAATTGGGAACCTCCGAAAATGGTTTGTTCAGTACCAAAGATGGTTAATATCAGGTGATTTGGGGCTACCCCTATTGTGAGAAACCACCATATGGTTGTTTCTCAAAATAGGGTACCCCAAAAATTGCTGGTTTATTATTATAAATGACTATAAATGGATGATTTGGTGGCTACCCCTATTGTGAGAAACCACCATGTACACAAATATGTGTCATATTCATCCTGGGCTACGACCGCCAGTTCCGTGGTTGAGAGCTGCTATGTCAGAGCTCCTTTGTTCGCCAGAGGTTTGCCATGTGTCATACGGCTATGGGTCAATATTAATCAACCAACTAAGGGGGGATACTCACTAACAAATCTAAGAATAATAGGAAAAACAATGGTTAATGATGAGGAACCAGGGTACAGTGTTTTGACCCACAGCCATATTATGAAACATGCAATGGGGGTTCAGGTTTTGGGGTTCAGATGGGCTTCGGCAGAGTCCCACTTGGGCAACTGAGAGCTACTGCAATGCGACCTGTGCACCTATAGCTTTGCAGGGCCAAACCTCCGAGCTGCAGCGTTTTGTTTTCGTGGAGCTTTGACCCTCAAAGGACATCGATGGTTTCTCAAAATAGGGGACCCATGGGGACCCGCCAAATCGTCCAGTTACTTGGCGGTCATTTTAAGTCATAAGCCAACTTTGGGGGTGGTTCCCCATCTTAAGAAACACCTAACACCCACATGTTCCTCAGAATTGGGGCCAGCTGAGAGACGATGCTTGTTTCACCAGCACTTTTTTGGGTGATGATGTTTGCTTATATAAACTAACATGGCAATGAACAGTCCACCATTTTGTTAGGAAAACCCTATGAAATCATTGATGTATGGTGGGTTGTCCTTTGCCATGTTAGTTCACCAGAGGGTATGGATTACGTAGGTAGGCAGAGTCCGCTGAGGCCTCTGTTGGATTGTGCGATGGATTCCTGGCTGAGAGGGTTGATGAAGATTTATGCGATGTCGGCACAACATGGATCTCTCAACAGGGCCGAACTGCACTCATCCAAGCAACTAGGGATAGATGAACCAATTGGTTCATCATGGTTAAATCCCATCAACTACCATCAACCGATTTTGGGGATAGGAGCTGAGTAACCTTGGTGGTTCAACACGCGCTTCAGGTCAGCACTCGAGAATTCCTAGCCATCGCTTGTTGTCACCTTGCGGCTGGACCCCTTCGGAGACTTTGGGAGATCCCTCCTTGACTCAGCCATTCGGGATGTCCATGGCAGGTGGGAGAGTAGGTCTCCTTTTCTCAACAATTGGCAGGAAAAAATATTTCACAACTCCTGGTTCAAAGGTAAAGTTATCTATGCGGAAATGCAATCAAAGCTGAATTTGAACCGTTGCAACCATCATACCATTTCCGTTACATCAAATATGATGAATATGTGAATCATCAGGTTACGAATCTTGAAAGTCTTTCCTTGATATGACTATATTGGCTTATTGTTTTTCCCCACATCAACTATCATACTTCTCGCGGTGTGTGTGGGTTCTCTATATTGATCAGTTCAGTACTGTTTCATAATTTAGTCAAAAGAGGTCTGTGTCTTTCGTTTGCAAATACACCATGCACATGTGTATATACATGTTTCTTTGTCAAACATATTAGTGCAGATGCATCCATAGATAGTTAACGAAGGGTTGATCCTAGATCCAGCAGCTTCACCTCTGCAGCTGAGGTGCGCCAACCAGTCCTGTCAGGGTGACTACTGCTGTGTCCAGAGCAGCGACAGCTGCACGGACCACGGCGGCGTCAGGCGGAATGTGTTCGCGGTGGCATGACAAAGTCATGGGTTTACCCAAGAGGAATCAGAGGTTGTCATGGTCGTTGGTGAGAAATGGGTGATTAGTGGCTGATTAGTGGTGGATAAGTGGTGGTTGATAGATGGCTGATTAGTGGTTGATAGATGACTCAGTAGCGGTCGATAAATGGTTCATTAGTGGGAAATTGGTGGTTGATAAATGGGTGATGGGTCGTTGATAAATGACTGGTTAGTGGTTGCTAAATGGTTGATCAGTGGTTGATTTGTGATTGGTAAATGGTGCATTCCGGTTGATACCTTTTGCTATGTTTGTCCAATAGTTGGTGCTGTTTAAGAATGACGCTCGCTGAATAATATTTTACAATGACTGAGAATGGTTGATAATTACCGGTCGACACGGTTGATACTTGTTGGTAAGGATGGATAATGTAAAAGTTGACAATGCTTGAAATTAGTTGACATTAGGAACATCCTTACTTGTGTTAACATTAGTGAACGTTAGTTCCTAAGAATGCTTGAGGCGGGTAGATGCTGGCAGATGCTGGTTGAAGCCGTGTCCTGGTTGATCCAACTGGCGCAGGCCTTGCGATGACAGGGAGGTCCCTGCCAAGGAACCCAGCATCATTTCGGTGCGCAGCTGAGTGGGGGGAACACGCCGGATGGGATGTCAAGCTGGTGGTCTGGCTGGTGGTTTGATTGACTTCTTTTTTTTCATTTTGCGGGGAATTGTTAACGAATGGTTGGTTGACGAATGTTTTTCATAGGGGTTGAAACCACCAACCAGTGGTGGTAAACGTTTTGAGGCCCGGGCTGTGGGCTATAGTATTTAATACCATGGCCTTGACGATGCTTCCTTCAGTTTCAACTTTCAAGAGAAGAGCCGGTACTAGAGGACGTGCACTTCTGAAGAAACATTCGTGTGTGGTTTTCTTGTTTGGTTTGTTCAGAGAATTGTGGGGGTTATCGCTGGAGTATAGCCAAGACATCTTCAAAATTTGACAGCAGGCCTATATCACACTGATTCAGATTCGATCTTTACTGCAAGAGAGGGACATCGAGCTAACAAAACCTTCACTTATTTTAGATTACTAAACACTTTTTTACTTGTTATTTAGTGTTTACTTGTTGAGTTGAGTCAGCCCTGCTGCCATTGGAGGACACCTGGCAGTGCTGAGTTGCCACGGCCTCACCCCTGAAATTTCGGGCTCCCAGCTCTCCCGGTAGCCCATTCCCAGCTCTCGGTGAGCCTCCAACCTGCGCACTGCGGGGATTTCTGGCGGATCGCCGATTCTCCGCGTGGGGATGATCCAGAGTTCGTGGAGTTACCTAAAAGCTCATCTCAAGAACATCATGCATGGATATACATGGGAGTTTGATGTGCTTTGGGTCAAACATCATCCTAAAAAATCAAGAATTCTCCAGAGCTCGTGCGTGTACCCAAAAAAAATGTGTGTTGAAGCTTTATGTGCTTTGGAAGTTATTCCCAGAGCTGTATTTCGGTACCTCTTGAGTGCCAGGGTACTGCGAGCACTACGGGATACTACGGGGTACACCATCCCTTGTGACTAGTCTCCGTGCCAATTTTGTCAGTAGATGTACCATATCTCGTTGATAGCAACGGCGTTTCAGCCAACGTGTCAGTAGATGTCCCCACATTAAACCATAGGAAAACGATCAATTAATCACCATGCCATCCACACGGCCACCCACATGGCCATGGCCATCCACACGGCCATCGCCATCGGTTGCTCCAACGGGTATGGCTCCACTGGTTGGACGCAGGTGGACTCGCCTTCGTCGACCTCTCTCCTGGTCACCTGGGCCCTGGGGAGCTACGCCTCGGGCTTCACGTCACCCTGCGCGCAGGTGGGGGGCATGGCATCCAACGGCTTGGGTCCTCATAGGTGGTGAGTCGTAGCTGGGTGAGTCATAGCTTGGGTCCAGGTGGTGAGTCATAGCTTGGAAGAAGGGACTGGCCAAGGTGACCAGGCATCGACTTCGGGATTTTTTAAGGACTGATCCGCAGTTTTGTTGTTGACGAGACACGTCTTTCGAGTGTGATAGCCGTATGACTCTGTTGAATTCTGAAGACTTTGGGTGACAGCCTATTTTGGTTTCTCTGATTCTGGGAAAGGTTGCATTCTTTTTGACACTCTTCAGATCAATAGCAATCAGCAAACATCAGCAGACACCAGCAGCAAAAATCATCAATACTCGTTACACCAAATCACTAAAACAAATCTTCAAAGATCAGCAACAAATCCTCAAACATCAGCAAACATCAGCAACAAATCATCAAACATCATCAAACATCAGCAACAAATCATCAAACATCAGGTCATTCTCCCAGCTCTCCCTGGCGTTCTCCCTGGGCCCAGGGCGGCGTGAGCGAGTTCCTTCGCTGGGCCTTGGAGATCTCCTTGCTGCAGGCGCAGCTGTGATGGTTCAGGATGAAGTCACTAGTTTGTATTTAATGATAATAGATGCTAACAGATGATTATTAGCGATCGATATGTTTTTTTAGATATTGGCTATTAGCGATTGATATGTTTTTTTTAGATATTGGCTATTAGCGATTGATATTGATAGAATTGATAGATTATTGTTAGTAACTAGTTAATGATTATTAGCGATTGATATTGATAGAATTAATAGATTATTGTTAGTAACTAGTTAATGATTATTTTTGACCACTAGTGATTATTTAATGGATTCCCATTTAATAGATCATTGAATTAACCACTGTGATGCTGATCATGTGGTTAATGGCTAATGATGATATTATGCCAATACCAACACCATGATTAGTAATCTTTATTATGCTAGTAGATTATTTAATGATTAATTAATGATTATTAGTGACCACTAGTGATTATTTACAGTAATGATTATTTAGGATAATCAAAGTCACTTGCTGAGAAATTACTATTAGTGATGCTAATAGATGGCTATGATGACATGATTAGCATTAAAACCCATAATAGATGACTATGATTTAAAGTCACTACGGGCAGCTCGTAGGCTTCTTACCAGATGATTATCTATGATTTGTTATTGTGGTTAGATATTCGATGACCATCACAGGCTCAATTCTGGTGGCTTGTAGATGCTTGCGGGGTATTTGGTTCAGCCACCCTGGTGAAATAAGCCGCCTGTAATCATTATTTACGGACTGTAATCTGATGGCTTGTAGATGCTTGTAGGCTGCTTGCAGGGGTCATAACCAGTAAGAAAGGGTTAATAGTGCTGATAATCACCAACACTAATGGTCTCATTTTTACGTTCCCTAATCATTGGGATACAGTAGTTGGTGGATTGACTAATACTCTTCAGAGTGGTTGAAACCATCAAACAGTGATATAGCTAATGGCTACTGACTGTAATAATTGCTGAACATTGAGGGAATAGACAATCACTTTAATGACTACTGGTTAATCACGGTCAATTACGGTCAATGATGGTGAATCGCTTGCAATAGGGGACAGTAGGTGCCAGTAACCAGCAAGACTAGGGGATATATCAAGTCCAATCCAAGCTTGACATAGATCCTTCACATCCCAACATTCCAACAGTTGGACGACGAGTCCAGGTGGATGTGCTCAGAACCAGTTGGAATGAGAAGAGCTCCCAGCAATCTCTGTTTCAATCACTCAGATCTGCAACGCACATCGTACGTCATTGCCGGGTTGTTGACTGACCTGGCTACAGGGATCCTTAGAATCTGGGATTGAAATGAGTTATACCATTCCTCTTGTGAGTTATACCTATACTAAGTAAGAACATAAAGTGACTGATTAGCGTCATTCGAATAACTATGATTTCAATCTACTTTTAGCTATCACAAGGTGTAGTTGAATCATTAACCACTTTTCATCAACTGATGCTGGTTGAAACACTTGATCAATCAGTCCCTCAGCGGTGGTTGTTGCTCTGCAGGAGGAAGATTGGCAGAGCATCGATTGCGAGGCTTCGAGAAGCATTTCCAGCTGCAGTATCTTGAGCTGCAGCTGCGAGGTTGTGAAAAATGAGTCGTACCAAGCAATACATGGGGATTTCATGGGGTTTCTTGATCTAGGGAAACCCCCAAAATGGATGTATTATTACTAGAAATGGTGTGCAGCTATGATTTGGGAGGTACCCCTATTTCGAGAAACAATGAGGCGTGTGGCCAGTGGATTTTCATGCGTTTAAGAAGCATAGCTCTATAAATACAATGGTAAATGGGTTTGAACGCGTGGTGTGTAGGTGCAGCCACTAGTTCTTATTCATTACGATCGACCAATAGAAACCGAGAAGGCAAACAATGACCAACGATTGATGACGGGTTGTGTACATGTATTCATACAGTTGTTTGATTTATATAATAAGGGTTTTATACAAAAGTTCTGTATCTTTGTATAACAATAAAAGACATATATACATATATTTTTGTTGTTCTATCCGATCATGTTGAACGAGTCGCCAAGAATTACCAACAATAGATTGTGGTCACTGATTATATTTGATTATCGCATATATGGGTGTTTCTCAAAATAGCGGACCCCCAAAGCATCGTTTATCAACTATTTATAGTAATAAACAAACCATGTTCGGGGGTACCACTATTTTGAGAAACCACCATATATGTGTATAAAGTGGTCACTGATTATCATAGACACAACAGTATCGCATACATATTTGCGATGATTAGCAGGCAAAGACATTGTGTATCCAAACATCACTTGCCATTTCTTGTCTAGTGATATTGCTGTTCAAGCGCGATGCAGAATATTGCAGTAGTGTGATTTGATCCATATCGCTCTTGATATGCTTACCGACCAACAATTACCAACGAGCAATTGTGATTGATGTTTGTTGATGAACATTGTTGTATGGTTGATTTCACCATGGTAGAGGAGATTATTATAAGCTCTAATGAATGATTGTCCGCCATTCAACCATCAATTGCTCTTCGTTGTCGATTGTCATCAATCAGTCCTTCAGCCATCAAAATTCAACAATCACTTATGTTGTTGAGCTTAATTTGTGAGAATTATCATTGTATCTATGACCGTTATAATCGCCTCTATATAAGACCACCAATAATTCCTGTCAAAAAAGTGGTAGTGATTTCTGCACTGATGGTTAACAGCGATCAGCACCAGCAATAGGAACGAAATGGTCAAGTTAATGAAGACAGAGACACATCTGCTGAAACACCTTGAGATGCACCCGTCACAGCCACTCGCATTCAGACACCTGGTGGTTTCTATACGGCTATCCCCAAATCATCCAATTACAACCACATATAACCAATATAAAACAACTTTTTTCGGGGGTCATGGCATACCACGGTTCGACTGCCGAGGCATTGACAACTTGATGGCGAACACGGCATACCAGGTGTCCTGTGAGATTTGTTGACCAGTTGCCACGCTGTAGGGGCTATAGACTTGGTATAGGAAGGATCATGCACATTGCCAAGCGCCCCCCCCGGATCTCCCACGGAGATCGCCATCAAATCCTGGTGATCGACCTGTCATTCATGCTGTCATCCCACACTCAGCTACCAAAAAAAAGTCCGGACATCATCGTGAATGACCTACTTCCGTCGTGGTTGACAATGGTCAATAATTTTACTCTGCTATTCTAGCTGTCCTAGCTGTGAAGAATGGTACAGATCCACCCATGACATGAATTTCTCCAAGCCTGGCTGGTGGAGATGTACCTTTCCCGAAGTCTTGTCTTAACCCACTTGGATGTGCAGCTGGGGTTATATCCATGGTTATACGCGCTGTAAGGTAGCTTATAACGTCTAGAAACCATGGTCGGTGACCACTTACTGAGTTGGGGTGCACATCCAAGTAGTGTAGTGGACATTGATTCCTCCTTCAATAGGAGCATTGGTTAAAGCAGCAGAATGGGACAGGCTGAGATTTTTGTTCTGCGGTTCGTATCCCCGTTGATTTGATGTTTGTCCATAGTCTCATGTAGATGGCTGATGTCCTCAGACTTTTATTTAGTCATGATTTTGGGATGTCTAGAGATAGCCATAAGGATGGCTGATTTATTTGGGATCTAGGGGCGGCCCCAAACCACGCAGCCACCGGGCCGCGCACCCACCTCGCAGGTTCGTTTGGCCGAACTCTGTTTGCACTCGGACTTGGACTCCGATTACACCGTGCCTCAGCCGGCGCAACGGTGGAAGCCACCACGGCCACCATGGCGAGCTGGTGATGGTTTGTGGTAGACATGTGGTGGCTTCGACGCCAGGAACTGGGCAGCCAAAATTGCTGATTCATGATGATGAAATGCTGGGAAAAAGGATGGCTTTTATGGTTATAAATTACAAGTTGTTTCTATTATTGGATGATTTGGGGGTTCCCTACTTTGAGAAACCATCAAATGGTGTATAAACTGGACATCTGGGGGTACCCCTACTTTGAGAAACCATCATTTGGAGCGAGTTTGTCGTCGGAGGATGAGTGGTGTAACATGGTGACATGGTGTAACCTCAGGATAGCACTGAGCCGAGACGTAGCAGATCTCGTTGATGTTGAGCGTGGTGGGGAGTCAAGCCGAGTTAAACAGCAAGACATAGTCCCAATCCCTTCAAAGCAGTGAGAAACAACATGAATCTATTCTGTTTGTCACTGCAAAAGAAAGTAATATTGAGTCCGCACAAGCATGATTTGACCGATCAAATTTGAGCTTTTGTGTTGATGAAACAGACATGCGGCTGGGATTTGTTTGGTGCTTCCTATGGGTCATTGTTTATAACTCCAGATTTACTCTGGGGAATCAGAAAGGAACCACCCGGAATTTCTGAAACAATGAAAGGACAGCGATAGGTGAAGAAGTGATGCATTTGACACCCAGGTTTTGCTGGTCCATCAATAGGCTCCAAGCTTGGCTCTCGTTGCCACGCAACAGCGAAGCCAGGAAAATGGAAACATCCCATGGTCATACCTTTGGCCAACGATTATATACTCAATAGAGCTGATCATTTGTGTTAATGCTTCATCATCAGCAGACGGATATAGTCACGCTGATACAAATATACATTTATATATATATATTATATATATATTGTTGTATCATGATGGTTTATAAACAGCTTGTTGCAACTGGGGTTCCCTACCAAAGCATGGTAACTGGAAGGGTGGGGAATACCCCAGGTGGACCACAGGAAGCTGAGTCGAGGTGTTCCCAATGGTGGTGACCAAGCCCATCGCAGCCAGCAGCCCTATGGAGCTTTCCATGGTTTTGAGTACGGGCGACTCGGTGGTGCTGCGATTTTCCGGAATCTAAGTAGAGTTGGCTATGGGTCAAGCAGTTAACCGACCAACTTTCATGGGGGATTTCCACCAACAATCATAGGGAAAACAATGGTACATCATAGGGGAAGCAGGGGTACAGGGTTTTGACCCATAGCCCAATAAGTAAAATTCATGGGAGTTAATAGCCAGTATGCTTGATGAATGGCTAATTGCGAGTTCAAAAGAAATGTTGATGATTCAATAATGGCTGATACGCACTGATACTGGAGAGGCTGGCTGACTTTCGGAACAGAACATGTGTTTTATTTGGTGATTCTTGATTGAATTTGGTATGAACCCTGGAACTATTATCAACGACAGCCATGATGCCTATCGCTGCCAACACATGGGTGGTTCCGAACGTCGCTTGAACGTGCTCACAAATGGTGATTCGGGACATGTTCAATAGGGACTCCACTCATACTCACGCTGCAGAAGTTAAGCTTGCAGACTGCGTAACCAAGATACTGCCAACACAACAAGCCAGCGAACGTGTGTGCGTTTGAGTGACATGAGGTAGCTGGGAGAGCTTGTGATAACTGTTCTTCAACACGTTGTGACTATTGTCCATCATCAACTCTCATCAAACACAACCTGCAAGCACTACCTGTCCGCCAACGTAGCCATTTGGCTCTGACCTTACTGTTCCTTACTGCTACCGGGGCTGGGCCCCTGGCCCTGGATGCTTGCCATGTATCGAGCCGCCTTCACGGCCATCCTGCTTTGGACTACTCAAGCAGCCCACAACGTGGCGCCCATCGAGGGCTTAGTTGCCACTTGGCACGACAAGTTCGGCTGATCGACTCCACAGACCTTGTTTCGGATCCCTTGTTTTCAGTAGGTCAGACTCTCATTTGGGGGCATTGATTGTTTGTTTGGTTGTTTGTTTGTTTGGTTGTTTGTTTGGTTGTTTGTTTGTTTGGTTGTTTGGTTGGTTGGTTGGTTGGTTGGTTGGTTGGTTGGTTGGTTGGTTGTTTTGTTTAAATGCTTTTCAAAGGGCGCACTCCTGGCAAAATCAGAGTGAAACAGCCAAGATGAGGTTGCTGAATGATAAATAATGATAGCAACCAGAAATTCCCACATCACCTGCATTCATTCACACAAAGTCCACAAGATTGCGAATCACTAAGTCGTGCCAACCGACAACTATTTGTCATTGCATCGAAGGGTATAATGCATTGTTCCCCACGATCAACCATTGCAAACCTTCACAAACCCTGGACCCTCGTTTTTCTTGAGCAACCTTCACCTGTATTCAACCCCTACAGGCCTGGCTGCCCGGGTGCCCGCGTAATCTACCCAGGTTGCCAGTTGGTGGCCCCTGTTCTTGGTGGATATCATTCCACATGAATCAACCATAGATCAAGCATTAATCAGGATGGTTTGATTGACAACTGTTTGGTTGATTAAATGGTTGACACCGGTGAATACATGGTTTGATCAACCTTTTTGATATCAACTGTTTGGTGCTTTGATTGACATTTGTGTATTTTCCTACATGTATTCACGGCAATGGTTGGTTGACAAGCCCATATGTCTCATGACGGGGTGGTTCCAACCACCCAATCAACCATTCAATCAACCATGTGTCAACCATTCATCAACCATTTAACACTCGTTCTTACGGATTTATGGATCTGATCCCCCGCTGAAGATGACCCAGCCATCCAAAGCAATGATTGGGCTCAGGGTGACGACGTTATCAACGCCTCAAGTACTGCCAGGCACAGCCGCCGGCTATAGAATGGGGCACCAACATGGGTAACTGGGGCACAACGCTTGAAGGTAGACATGGGCAGAGCTTTGTAACTTTTTGGGATTCACAGCATTTCACAGCTGGGTAAGCATAACTTATGGTATATGTAACTAGTTTCTGAAATGGCTTGTTAAGCAGCTTGTGTGACTAACGCTGAAGAATCATTGATGGCCATTCAACACATGTATTATGTTCGATGATAGCTGTTGATGTTGACTATGGTAGTATTGGTCAGCACTTGCTGCTTGAATCATGACTACCAGTTCCGGGGCCTTTGCTCTCGATGGTCATGGTCATGGTTGTTAAGGCCCAGGGCTCATGCCCAACTGGCGTTCGCATCCAGCAAGTTGTGATCAGTTCTCTTTGGTCTCAGCTGTCCATGCTCACATTTTGTCCACGACTGGTAGCTGTACTTCTCATTCCTGAGATCTGAGGAGGGAAAGCACAAAACACTAATGAAACTACTGCGGTCATGGACAGATCTGTATAGTAGCTGAAGGCGCAGATGCTTTCACAACCACTCAGTTGAAGTTTATCAATTGGTACAACACCGTGAGAATTTGAGCCACCAAGGCCGCAATGGCCAGTAATTTGCCTTTGGGATCTTCACTTGAACCATGTTGAGCTTTTTTCTCATATGTGATCGATCTCGATCACTTACGCTCACTTCATGATATGTGTTACATCGACTTGTCTATGGTGTGGACCTTCTACTTTTATACGTTAGATCAGATCGTGTTAGATCCAACTTATCGTTATGTCTAGCATGTTCAACGATGTTCAACGTGTATATTACCACTATTTCCCCATTGCATGTGTTCATGAAATGGCCGTTGCATCAAGCTTATACGATCAACAAACATCATTGATCACTACCATGCTTCAGCATGATTCAGCATGACCGCAGAAATGGTGGTTTGCCATATACTCTCATATCATGGGTTCTAAACCAATAAGGCTGTGGGTCAAAACCCTTAGTCCCCCTGGTTCCCCTATCATTAACCAGGTTGTTTCCCTTACTATTGGTGGTCATTATCAACCATGAAAGGTGGTTGGTTAACTGCTTGACCCATTGCCATAAAAAAATCATAATTTTACCTGTTCAGGCCTCTGGGCTATGGCTACCCTGTAGCTGCCAAAAACATCCCCGAAATGAGTCGAGCGAAGATCCATGGCTTTTGGATGCTTGGGATTGTCCCGCCATAGGTAACATGTCCCGTAGAATTCGTGGCTACTACCCCCTGTTACGAACCATTAACCAGCTAGTCATGGAAGTAAGCTATATAGCCATATGTCAAAACCCTTGGTCACTACCCCCTATTACTCTTTGGTGTGTCCCTTGTAAACCATGTTAAACCATGCTTTACGGGAGGAAACCCATCAAAGTTCACCCCAACACTTCCATCACACCGATTTAGAATTGCCCCTTGTGGGAGATGGACCAGCCCCAGGGCTTCTGCTTTATTGGTTCAAACAGCTTAGTAACAAAGGTGATGAACTTTTGAATCCTGATGATCAATGAGCTTACAATGTTGATACTGGGGTTAAGACCAACTAGTTTTGATGCTTTGACCAAGGTTCGAAAGTGGCTAACAAGTGGTGGTTGATGGTAAGTGGTAATACCTACCGAGCCTCTCTTGAATGGTTTAACATGATTGATCAGGGGTGATATGAGGTGTATCGTAATTGCCTTGTTTCAAGAATTGCTTGTCAACATATGCCACTGGTTGGTTACACGTAGATGTGTGTGTTAAGGAAGTCATCCACAAACTGTGCGTCCAAGTCTGACCCTCACCAAAGATTGTCACAGTTGATAGTTCTGGCGGTGTGTCCGTCATTAAGATGAAGCGTTTGTGGTAAAGCAGCCCATGTTAAGCCCTACCCTTCCAGTTACCATGAAACAGTAGGTAACCACCCCCAGTTGCAACAAGCGGGTAGAAACCCACAGGATTTCATGGTAACTGGAAGGGTAGGGCAGGGTATGGCTGATCTACCACGGCATCCTCATCCCATGTCCAATGGGGATCGCCCTCAGGACGGTGGCTTCACCGGCCCAGAGACACAATAAACGGAGCCGGGTTTGCAATGACGTGGTCTCACCGCAAGCGTGTGAACGATGGTTGATATTTTTTTCCATGAATACATGATATACTTATACAACTATGTTTATATATGCATTTTTATTTTTATATATATATACAATATTTATGTAGAGAGAGAGATAGATAGGTAGATAGATAGATATGCATTGTGGTAATGACATATTTATTTGCATTGTGTATCCACTGCACACCAGCTGATATCTATGTCACTGCGCCGTGGGACCCAGCGACTGGGATTAGAGCCATTCCACCACAGTGATACTTGGTCATTGAACATCAAAGATGCTTGGTTATAGCAACGTCGTAATTAGGTAGTTATTAGTTATTTATAGTGATAAAGTGATAGTTATTTATAAAAGTGATACTTATTCACCTCAAGTTCATAGATTAACCAATCATCACACCAATTGTCGGCTGAACCATAATTAATTGGCTGCAGCAAAATACTTGTCATTGACTTATTTATTTACTAATTTCATTTGGGGACTGACCGCTGTCAATCTGGATATGTTTCAGGCTGACCCATCGAGAACTGCGTTGTGGCTGCAGACATGATTCATTACATTGGTCGTTCTGGGGTGCAACTCGTTTTCATTAAAAGCCTGTGCCTGCAACCGATGAAACATGGTGGTTTCTCAAGCCAGTTTGGGGACCCCCAAGTTATGGTTGGTTTTTTACTATCAATGGTAATAACATTTGATAGGAAACATCATGTCCATTGATAGTATATATACTAGTTATGGCTTGGGGACCCCCAAGTTATGGCTGGATGATTTAGGGGTACCCTATGACTAGAGAAACCACCATATCAGTTGGTTGCTGTCCCAGCCCACCACCCAAGTTCAACCATCAACATAATGATTTGATAATCCCTTGCCCCTATCACTAAACCACCCCAAGGTGCACACCCAAGGTGGTTTTATTATATTAGGGGTAGGTTTAGTAATAGGTGGAAGTGATTAGTTTCAATTCTTGTTGGCAAAATGATTGGCTCTCACCATCATTGAACAGACTGAGCCTGCGGTGATCCAAGCATTACTAGTATTTTTCAACAACATTACAACAATCCCACTACTGGTTGTTTTTTTTCCAAAATTCGGTACGGAAAGGGGTACATCAACTGTAAAATGGGTCGGCTCAAAGGTAACCAGGGCACAATGCTAGATCCAGTTCTGGAGAAAACCACCCTCATTTTACCTGAGAAATAGCTGGTGCTTCACCATCCAGACATGGTGGGCTTTCAATATGGCTATGGGATGCTGTGGATCAATACCCTGTACCCCAGCTGTTGACATCCCAAAGCCATCACCAGTCACTCGGATACCAACCACGTCCAGATGTTCACCTGCATGTTGGATGGGAATGACCCACAACCATATCGGGGGTTCTCAAGCCACAGGAGTAACCCGCAGTTGTCATCCCTGATATTGACCATTTATAGAAATAAACTCAAATCACATCTTGAGGATGTGATGGAATCACCCTGAGTTCGAGATGTCCGGAGCATGGGCCCTGCATGTGAGGGCACATTCGCTGTTGTGACAGCCTGTATTGGTCACAAAAATCATATCTTGATTTGAGTTCCCCATGACTTTGGAAACCATCAGATCTTACCATCATTTTGCTGGGCGGCCCCAGCTTAGCTACTCACAATCTCCGGGTTTAGCTTGTCACAGCATTCCACGGCGCAAGGATTCTATGGTTGAGCGCCCTCTCGGTGCATCCAGCATGCCACCTGACGCGCCTTGAGGGGAACGGGGAAGCCCCTGAAAGGGTGACCTTAGAGCCTGTTGATTTATAGAGAACATTGGTTGAATACTTCAGGAGGAAGAAAGTTTTGGAACAAACCTGTCTGGCTCAAAAAAATAGCTGAGAGAATCGTGTTCATGAATTTTTACAATAAGGACAGCCGCGGAGGAATTACCACCCCGAACTAAATTATAATACTATAGATTTACTTCGGGGTGGTAATTCCTCCGCCCCCAGCTCATAGGCATGAGGTGAGATCTTCAACTTGTAGGATTCTATGGGGAAAGGGTCTGCAGTCAGGGCCCTATTTTGTTCCAATCTTTTGTCCTACCCCTGGGTCCCTGGCTAGGTTCAGCATTGGGCACAATGGATCATAACTGGACCTTCAACCCTTTGTAGCTTACCTCACCTGCGTCCTTAATCAAAACTGGACCTTCAACCATTTGTAGCTTACCTCACCTGTGTCCCTGGCTATGTTCAGCATTGGGAACAATGGTTCATAACTGGACCTTCAACCATTTGTAGCTTACCTCACCTTCAGGAGGAAGAAAGTTTTGGAACAAACCTGTCTGGCTCAAAAAATAGCTGAGAGAATCGTGTTCATGAATTTTTACAATAAGGACAGCCGCGGAGGAATTACCACCCCGAACTAAATTATAATACTATAGATTTACTTCGGGGTGGTAATTCCTCCGCCCCCAGCTCATAGGCATGAGGTGAGATCTTCAACTTGTAGGATTCTATGGGGAAAGGGTCTGCAGTCAGGGCCCTATTTTGTTCCAATCTTTTGTCCTACCCCTGTAATTGTTAACCATGGACCATGGTTGAATAATATCAACCTGTTGACTTGTCAGCGATGGTTGGTATATTTTTCTCAGGCAAACTTTGGGAAATAGGTGAATAATTGTGGCTGATGCGATATCAAATTACCATGTGGTTGGTATAGTAAGTCATGACCAAATCAACCACATTGAATGGCAAATACTGAATCATTGAATGGTAAATATATGTAGATATTGCCATTCAAGAATGGTCAGTACAATATTATGATTTGTTTGGGTTGTAAGCGTTGTGAATGGTGAACTGAAGGGGATGATCATGGTTACTCTTTTTGATTGACCGACCTCAACAAGTACTTTCGCACATAACAATCAAATTGATAAGGAATCAACAAACTAATTTACCACCTAACATCATCTAGCTGAATAAGTAACTAATGAAGGAACCAAGTAACCAGCCAGGCAAGCAGACAACGGACCAAGCTACTATGAGTGTCTTATAAGTAGATTCAGCAGCTAGTAAGTAAGTAGCTAATTATCAGTTTGCAATGTTATGAATATATATATGTATATATATATATACATGATATATGACTAGCAGCTGTCACTGTATAAAAACAACTATATCAACACGCATAGTATACGCGCATAGTATACCTATTCATTAAATCAATGGATCTATCTATGTATCCATTTCAAGCATAGAACATGACTGAGTAGGAAATCTACGGATTGATAATTGTGCCAGCTATCATTAAGTGTTTGTTTGATGTTTCATCGCATTTTTTCAACTTATATTCGGGGGCTTCTCAAAATGAATGGTCAATCAGCCAAAAAACGGTTGGTTTAATACTTACTATATTGGTTATCAATACTGGACCCAAAGTTATGGTGAGTTCAATACTATGACTGGTCAATCAACTGGATGATGGGCCGCCAGGTGGTTCCCCTGGCCAGGTACCCCATGGCCTGGCCGCCTGACATGCCTTGGGTCTCGCGGTGCTGTCATTGCCGTCATGCCAAGGCAGCCAAGGAGACAAATACTTGGACCAATATGAGATTGCGCCCCCTGGACGGTGGTGGAAGGTCGTGCTGTTGAGACATGTTGAGACGAATCACTGACAATGAATGAGGAAACAGATGGCTGGGTCAAGCAGTTCACCAATCAATTTCATGGGGGAGAAGTTCACCAACAATTTCATAGGGACAACGTGGTGGTTCATGACAGGGGAAGCAGGAGTACATTGTTTTGACCCACTGCCAGATTGGGCTTGTGGCTGATTATTGGATCATGTTGGTTGAAAATGAGTGATTGATGATAGTTGCTAAACCTGATACTTCAAAAGAATAGTTGACAAATGATGGCAAATTCACAGTGGTTCATGCATGACGGTTGATTGATGATGCTGAAGTACAAAGATCATGGAGGTTTTGGCATGTTGGTTAACGGTTGGTGGTGCCGTTCACCGGTCTACTGTGGAAGCCACAAGAAGCAGCCAGAAATATCGGGCAGCAAAGGAGGAACGGATGATTGCTATGCCAATGAGTAGCTGATGTACCCGAAACCAAAGGGTACCAATGATGTAATGATTGATGCCAGCTGTGAATGATGACGATGATGGCGAGGATGATGCTGCATGTCTCTCTTGGCATTTTTTCTGGTATTTGAGGGACTACCTTGTGCTATTCTCGGTAAGTCGGACGTTTAACTTCCAAGTTTCCTTTGATTACTCATGGTTTGATTTGCTGACCCTTTTCATCAAATAATATCAAGCACTTAATACAACGACATATATTATGACTATGTATGTAATTTACAGATTTACTAATGTTCACTCTAGTTTTCCCAAACAGTTGACTTTGGATCATAGATTGTTGGGGTAAGACGGTTCATGCATGTACATTTCAACAATAAGCCCTGTGTGATGTGCAGAATCACAAAAGTTTTGCAAAACAACATTTACATGCTGCATGTACCGGAAATGTACATGCTTATTTAGTATGCATGTGTGTTTTTTTCTTTCAAACATATTCATATCAATTTTATATATATATATATAGATATATTATATAGACATGTAGTAGATGCATGGCTTCCTGCACCAGATTCACAGCCAGCCGCAGCAGCTGCACAGCCAACTACGATGGTGACACCATGTGTCACCGGCAGGTTGTGCCAACTTCAAGATTGATGTTGGGAGATTATTGTCTTTGAGGCTTGTGAAGGCTTTCCAAAACCTAGAGAGACCAACCTCTACTTGGCTATGGGTCAAAACCCCGTACCCCTGGTTCCCCTATAATTAACCATTGTTTTCCCTCATTATTGTTGGTCATTATCCCCCATTATTGGTTGGTAAATATTGACCCATGGCCACTTTTGAAATAGAGTGTTTCCTAGTTCCTAGCATGTTTGCTTGCTGCTTGAGCCCAGCCGACAATACCATATTTCATAGATGGGGCACAACTGATGGTCAGGTTCTGCGAGATGCAAGATACACATCATAAAGATAAACAGATATAAACAATGATGTTTGTTGATGATTAGTGGCTTTTTTTTGTTTTAACTACTAATGATAATCACAGGTGTTTAATTTGGTTGGTGGTGATCAAACATATTGGATTTTCCCAGCTATATTATTAAATGGTTGGTTGGTTGACAACAAAATGTTTTAATGACGGGGTAGTTCAACCACCAACCAGTAATGATCATCATCGAGTTCCCCACGGGTAGTTGCAGGCAACACTCATTACAACCATACTACTAACCCTTACCACGAGTTCCCCAGGGGTAGTTCAACCACCAGCCATGTTTTTAGGGGTATGTTTCACATCTTTTTTTCCTGAACTATCTCAACCAGAACTCGCCAAGGCTGATCTCCTGGAACCAGACAAAGAATCACGCGTGCCCGGCAAGTGACTTATCAAAGGGGCTGATGCTGGGCTGGGCGAGCCATCCGTGTGGTGCGTTATCCAATGGCAAGCTGGACTGGTTCGCTGGTTGATGGACGGTAAAGGGTGAACTGTCAATCTAGTTGGTGTTTTTTAAAACATGTGTTAGTTAATGGTTGATAGTGGCTGGTGATAGTGGGCAATCATAGGGGAAACCAACACAATATACTGGCTAAAGAACTAATGGTGAATTGATGGGTTGACACTAATCATTAACGAGATCTTTTTGGGGGCAAGTGACCACCAAGCAGTTTATGTTTGAGCGTGGTGAATTAGCTGAGCAGATCCAGTGTTCCAGAACCTTCCAATTTCATGGATTAGACAATAGAATCAGATGGTAGTAAACTGTCGCATTGAACTGATGAATTTCCAGCTGATTTGTTGGTGTTCAAGTGATAGACATCACAGATGGTTTGGGTCCCTGACCAAAGGCGAGATGTGGAACATGCGGAAAGCAATGAATTCTACGTAGAATATTTGCATCATTTTGCATCACCGGCTGCCGGAGTGATGGGGAGAAAGCTTGCGGCGCGGCTCGGAACATTTTATTAGTACAGACAGAGAAGTTTGGATGTCGTGGCGCTGACACAGGCGAACAAACATCTGATCAAAAGGGTGTGTTGAAGGGCTGGGGTAGAAGAGGTGCGTTTCTTAATGCCAAAATTGCTTCGAAAACTGGATGCTGGTCAGATATTCCCCCACTGAATTCTCACTAAGCCTACCTATCAGCCACCATTCACCTCAGGATGATCGATGATGAATGCTTATGAACTGCCAGGACTCACAACTAGAGTCACCACTGGTCGCCAATTACCACCACTGGCCACCACTTATCACCATCAGTCACCACTTACTACCATCTATTCCCTGTCGGACTGCCAGGACTCACCACTAGTCATTCCTAGTCACCACTAGAGTCACCACTAGTCATCCCTAGTCACCACTTCTCCCTCCATTGCGGGTGGGGATTTTTTTCACCCGCTGCGCCGCTGGCTGCCGCAACGACACCGACATCAATCGGACGCCGCGCCAGGACTTTGATCCACATTTCATTCTGCACCTCCCCGAGAACGAAAGCGAGGCTCGACGCATCGAACTGAGCAGCTGTTGTTGGTCAAGTCTTGTTGGGCTACCCCAAGTTGTGGTGGGTTGGTTGATATAAGTGGTTGATGACTTGGATGAACCAAATCACTGACTGGTTGGTGGTTTGATTTATATGGTGTGAAATGTTCCCTAGTACTAACAAATGGTTGGTTGACTTATGTTGTCATAGGGGTTGAAACCACCAATCAGTTAAGATTATTCGATATTATCAATTCATATTGATGATTAAGCATTTGAATTGTAATGATCCTACCAGCATACTGGATGATCGACAACAATTTCTATCGGTTTAGCTTTGTTTAGCTGGACCCTGGCGATGTTTCTCATCTGATCATCCCCTCGTCATCATCTCCACCAGCCACATTTGGGACGATTCAAACGGCCACATAAACCGGCGCGCATCCACAACCGGACCAACATGGGCTTTTCTCAAAATCGGGGGCCCCAAAAATGGCTGGTTTACTAATAAAAAGGATATCACGAGAATCGCAACGATTAAAGACTTGTTGAAGCTCATGGGACATGGAAGTCGTGCCTGGTGTTTCTCGGAACAAGATGTGTGAAGGTCAGTCAAGCAGAAGCAAAGCTGCGAAAGTGTGCCATTTAAGTGGTCGAACCATACTCTTATTAGGTGGTGAATTGGTGGTTCATTATGGTATGTACTGGCTAATGATGGTCAATTGGTGCCCAAAAAATGAGTGCAAAATACTTGTGGCTAAAGCACTCATGTACCGAAAGACCATGAATGGTATGGGTCCTATCATCATCGCCGCTGGGTGCGTCCCCACCGTGGCAGGCACCTTTGAACGATACGCTGAAGAAACGCATCAAGCGAATTGAGTCCTTAGGTCAGCAGCTGCAGGGGCAGATTTCTGGATGAAGAGGTGGTAGTGCAACTCGCAACTCGCAGTTTTTTTCGCTACTCCCGGGCCAATCATCCAGTTTATCAAGCATTTATAGTAACCAACCAACCGGAACTTTGTGGTTCCCAAACTGACTTGAGAAACCACCAGTCCGTTTTGCAACTGAACGCAATCAATCCCCGATAAATCAGCAACTATATCAGTGCAGGGAAGTCAGGCGTCAGTAAGTGTGCAGCTGCCCAACATGGCTGATTCTGAGCACCATGTGACCCGCATCAGCCTGGAGTCTCAACATTGGAATCATTTTGGAATCCCAAACTCCCCAACAACCTGGCAACACCCGAAGGTTCAGAGGGTTGTCCTATATGGGCATTGGCATATGGCAAAATAGTGTTACCCCAAAACAAACGGTTTCCTAGTAAAATGTGGGATATGACAAGGTTACAAGTAAGATTGGCTGCAGATACTTACGGATACACCATTCTGTTTGCTCGGGCTACTCATGGTTTAGCGCAGTCCAGTCTGTATCCTTCCCCAACCGAGGGTCAGGGCCGCATGATTGCAGGGCATTGCGGTCAAACTGTTTTGTATCCAACGGTGCTTGGTGTGTTAATTGCAGTTCATGTCTTCCCGTTCTTACTGCCATTGGTTGATTTCCTCCAACATCGTTCGGTTTGGGTGCACGCAGTGCACGCCACTGCCGAAACTGAGCTGGTAGACAGATCAAGAGCATTCTGTTCGGGCTACCAGCAAGGGATCCAGTGTGCAGTGATCCACAGCCATCATACTCTAGTTTTGTTCTATGTGACAGGTACTGACACTGATAGCAACCAACGATGATTGGGATGGGCTCATCACTTTTTGGATTTGCGGGGGATCCACATCAACAACCCGCCTCATATGTGATAATGAATCTAGCAGTTGAGGAAAATAAACCTGTGATTGTTTTATCAAGAATGACCGTGCAGATCCACGCAGGCTAGTGACCCAACGCTTGTTGTGTTGCTTTGTTCGGGCTTGCCGGCGGAAGCGGACCATTTGCATGTGCATGTGGAAATCCAAACGTCATTTGTTTCGTTGTAAATGGGGTGGAGCAGGTTGCCCCAAATCATCTAAAAGAGTTGACATGTGAGCAGGGAAAGCACCGTGTTTTTGGGACACGCCCTTGATGGAGAACTCTCCATATAATAGGGTTGATGGGAAATTGTTGAATCTTATCCAGCTTGATCATAGGTATTTTGCAATGATTATCCGGATTGATCATTCATTAGCCATGATGAACCATGGTTGACTAGATATTGAGGATTTATCATTTAATTTCCATGAAATCTTTGTTTGAATCGTTAGCCCTGGTTCACCATTGCCCATTTCACAACACAAATGTGTGGCTCCTTTGCCAGGTTGATGCTTTAACCCCATTTCAATTTCCCAGATGTTTATTTTTAGGGGATTATAACCAACTAATCATCATGGTAAGACAACCACTAGTTGGTGGTTTTGGGCAATTTGTTCACCGTAATATTTTGGATGGTCGGTTGATGAACTCCTATTTCAGAGGGGTTGTAAGCACCAGATCCAACCAGATCCAACCAGATCCAACCCGATCCAACCAGCAATTGCTTTCATTGATGCAGCCGGGAGGTGCCAAGCTGATCTACCACCGCCTGAGTTTCTTCAATCGTCGCCTGGTCTGGTTTGCCGTTTCAGCCAGGACTTGTTGTGGGTTGGGCTTAGAGCAGCTGTTCTTGGGAGATCCATAAAGCCTGAGGTGTCTCAAGATGAATCCATAGACCATCATAGATCATGATAGATCATCATAGATCAACACGGATCATCATAGATCATCGTGAATAATCATAGATCATCATTATAGATCATCAATAGATCATCAATAGATCATCATAGATCCACTTCAAGCGGTTCACTGATCCATGATTTGTAGAGCCGTGGCGGGCGGCCACGGAATCAGAGCGGAGCTGGGGCGGTTGAGATGGTTACAGGGTCTCACCCATGATGGTCACGAGACGCCGCACGGTGTGGGCAACTTTTGGTATGTGAGCTAAGACAGGCCAGCCCCTTAACCACCTTGCAACTGGTGATAGTCTGTTGTAGATGGCAAATCAATGTAGATAAGCTGTATGTACATATATATATATATATCTATTTAAATAAACATATATATATGTATACAATCTTGTTATAGCTCAATTAGAGGCTAGTTAACCAGCTATAGCACATATCCTACTGAATGCGTAATCGGTCCTGCTTCGCCAAGGCATGGTGTCGAAACTTGCCAACGACATTGAGGAGGAAATTCCCGACCCTGAGTGCATTGCAGGTGACGATTCGGGTATGGGACGTGGCTATGTCCGGAGCCATGCTGAAGTCATAGACCATCGGAGCAGGTGGCCCAGGTGGCGGCAAATAGTTGGCGGTTTCCGTCCGGAATGATGCGCCTTCAACGTATAAGCGCCTGTACATTCCACACCTAATTATATTGTGTAGAACAGATTTGATTTCAATTCATTATTTGTTCATGTGCTGTACCACCATAACCACATGCTTAATCATAGTTGCTTGCTTTTGTATCTATATGGTCTATATCTGTATATGGGAACAAGAAATACATATTTTGATTTGCGTGTCAAGTACATATATATATATATGTATACATATATACATACATATGTGTGTCATCGATATGAATTGACATTGATCAGTCTGATTACACATATTCCTCATGGCTCAATTCTTCGCTGACATGACAGTGACTGGCCAAGCTCCGTCACCGAGGGGTGGTGGTCTCCCTGGTTGGTTCAGGTGGTTGGCCATTGGTAGGGGACAACGAACAACCCAAAAGTAACAGTTCATCCTCAAATTGAAGCAATTCATATATGGGTGTTTCTCAAAATAGGGGTACCCCCAAATCATCCATTGTTAGTCATTTATAGTAATAAACCAGCCATTTTTAGGGGTACCCACATTTTGAGAAACCACCAATATGTATGAACCAGGCACTGTGCGAAGATAGCTGGAGACCGTTCACGCCTCACATGATACCGATCTCCCCGGCCTAGGCTGGGGACCGAACGATCTCCGGGCCAGGCACCTTCATGCGCTTGGAAATTCCACGAATCGTCAAGGAGAACAAGATCTTGAAGAGGCGCGGCTTGGTGCGGCTGTGGTGACAGTTGGGGCAGTGGCACCTTGGAATCTCCGGGGATTCAATGGGATCCAATGGGATCTCCACCCTGAATGGCTTGAGGAGAGAAGACGCTCTCCACAGTGAGTCGGACCTTTTTTTCTGCGGCAAGCTGTGTTGAGCTACCAAATCACTAAGGAGAAAGCGAAAAGACCAGAAGGGGGGCAAACAGAAAGTCTACTCCGGATGTGCAATCCATATCTCGTACATTTGCCAAGTCCTATCATTTGATGCTCTTAGATGGGCACAACTACAGTTCCAACCATGAATTCATCCGAAACTATGGATCCATAGCCAAATATAGCCAACCACTAATTATTCCCAACCTCTGGATCTTTAAACCTGAAACTACAGATTATACCAATGGATCAATAATAAAAGTTTCAAGGACAGTATCCAAAATAAGCATCTTGGGGGCCCCGTATTTCAGCTACCCATCAAGCTGGTGACAGTGCTGTGCACACAATGAGCTGGCACCTCGGGTTGCGATAGGCCAAAGTCCAATGCGGGGAATTCTGGAGAGTTGCAATGTTTACTTTGCCACGATTGAACTCTTGGAACTATTGGTTAACTAGTAGTTAACTATTGGATGAACTATTGGATGAACTATTGGATGAACTATTGGTTGAACTATTGGATGAACTATTGGATGAACTATTAGATGAACCATTGGATGAACATGGATGAACTATTGGAAGATATTGAAATGTGAATCAGATGAATACTAATTATTTTGCATTATTTTACTCAATTGAAGTATTGGATCCCATTGTCCCATGGCTGGCCATTGGTGGTTCAGATTTTCAGCCACGTGTGGTCTCGAGTTTCAGCCCACCACAAGGGTCATCATTCCACCATCTACTGTACCAGGAAATGGGCCATTCAGAAGACACGTTGATGGTTTCACCATGTCAAGCTTACACCAAATATGTAGCATCTCTTTAATATTGCTGGTTATGCTCCGGCCATGAGCCATTTCTTTTTGGGCATTTTTTGTTTTGAAAAGTTGGCGAAGCTCCCTCCTTCAGTTCTGGGAGATGTGATTTTGTGTTGGCAATGTAACTTCAGTTCAATCGTGTTTCCAATGTGAGAATGCTGATGTTCCGTTGACGTAGAGGTTTGTATACACACATCTGTATAGATATAGACATAGATCCAAGTATAGATAGAGCACCCATCATCAGTTCTTGCCGATGTGCCTGCAGATCGATTGGATTCCATGATATTTAAAACCCACATGCATCAACCAGATTTCTTCACATATTTAGTCTGACAACGTCGTTTCGAAACTAGAATTGAGATGCCAGGACTGCTCCCTCCCGACAGGCACGACCACAACTATGTCTTGTACACAGACACGGACATTGTTTGGTGGCGGAGGGCAACCCAGCAAAATCCAGAACTGGGCCTGATGGATCCAAAGGAAAGAACCCACAACATGTACTATTTCCGTAGCCATGGTAGGGAACTCCTTGCACAACAATGAGGTTTCCTCTAACGATCATATCCTGAAAATGGTTGGTAAGCGGCAGAAACAAGATCGACCAAAACGTTCTTTCAAGAAACTGTTTGAAATTATCTTCTTTCTTGGGTGAATTACAGCCATGAACTTAGCTGTTTAGCTTTTTGGGGATATGATTGATTTACCATATAGCTACTAAAAGTTAGACTTTTAGCAAGGGATCTAACAGCCACCAAGTAAACATTTTTCAGATTTTGGTCAGGTCTCTGAGACTTGTTCAAAGGTTACATGGATCATGATAAATTATAGGGATTCCACCATGGCTGATCTAGGGGGTATTAGTTGGTTGGCTGGTTGGTTGATGATGAGTCGCCCTATGTAGCCTCATGAAGCTGATGTTAGCAGGCAAACGTTGCGTATATCTTCGCAGGCGTAGAGCAAAACGTCATTACATTGAGCGGGGAGGGCCACCCACTGAAATTGTCTTTCTATTGATTCATTCTTCCAGGTGGCAGCCACCAGGTAGCTGGGGTTATCATCATCCCATACTCACCCACCACAAACCGTAATATTCTGCTGTTTAAACCCGCAGATCCGAACTCAGTGGAAGTTGTTCCTGGTTCAGATAGGATGCTTCCCGAGCAATCAGCTGTCTGCCAGCTCGGCTATCTCGGCGATCAGCTGACATTGGCACCTGGTTGTGGTGCCAAATCTACATTTGTTGACCAATTTCCATCGAGTTTCTAGTTAGCACCCCAACATCAGCATACTCTTGACATCTCTTGACATGATTTGGGCACACTTGGAATTCGTCCATTCGTCTTTGCCTTGCGTACGCTGGCTAGCATCGGTTGCATCTAGCTCATCCGTGCCGTTGATTGTTGTTTATGCCCATCATCAAGCATACTATGAACCATCAAACAAAACCATCTATTCTTAATTAGTCATAAACACTTGATCATGGCCAATAGTGGCTAGCCACTTCACCATAGCCAACACCAACCATTGCTACTGTATGAAGGGCCATGGCTGGTTGATCCACAACAGTCCCCTTCCAAATAGAGGACCGGGCCAGGATCGGGCCCAGTCAGCGCCCACATTGAGGTCACGATGAGTGAATTCATGTCGTCCATACCTTCGAAGAAGTTCTCTGTTTCTGGGCGCAGATCGACTTCTCATAGGTTTCGGTGCTCCTTTTTACCAGTGGAAATGTGCTGCGTGAGGTGAAAGGAGCACCGTTCAATGTTCATAGGCTGATCACGGAGATTGCTTGTGAGTTGATCAGGAGGGATCTAAGGCTTGGATATCGATCGCATCAATGGGACATGTGCAGAGATTCTCTGTGAAAAGGATCATTGGGTTGGTGCTTTGATGGACATTTGTTCTTTTGCCTAGTGGTCATAATTAACCAATGGTTGGTTGACAAGCATATTTTTTCATAAGGGTAGTTCAACCACCAACCAGTCATCAATGCGATTTCTTTTATGAGAAGCGGGGGTCCATTTAGAGCGTAGATAATTGCATTCAAGCCTGTCGCAATCTAATTCTGGTGATTTCAAGCAGTTTTTATTTTCCCCAGTTACCAATGATGGAGTTTGTTGACGTGCGCATATTCTTCATGACGGGGTGGTTCAACCACCAACCAGAATAGCTACATTCTTATCTTTGACTATAGCTTACTATAGATCCAGCAGACCGGAGCCATTCTAGATGTGTCGGCTTGCAGCCAGCTTTTTGCCACAGGGTACTGGTTGGGTTTGACCCATTTGGGATTGCACTTTTGCCTGAGATAAACATCAACAGCCATAGCCAAAGGACAGGGAAGAAGCTGACTAACCACTACGTGATGGTCTATAGTACCTTCTGGCACCTCTCATTGCAATGGAAGTTCCATCACTCCGTTGGGAAAGCCTTCGGAAATAATCAATTGAAATGGTGGATATTCCATTGCCATGTTAGTTCACCAGAGGATAACAACAATCATTATTCCCGCTGTGACCTTTTCTATTATTCTATTTTTCTTGTGACCTGGTATTATGGATATGCGTACCAGAGCTGATTGCTTATGTTCTTCTTATATGCAGGTCGTTGGAAATCGTTTTGCCACTCCATACTGAGTAGTCAATACAACCAGAGTGGTACGCACCCAAGTTGCGGCTATCGAAACTAGGCACATTGTGATGCTATGAATCTTTGCTTGTCGCGGTGATGCATCATACGATTTGATTGGTACTAAATGGCTTTTGTCTATTTGTGGTACGCACAAAATTGATGGTTCCATATGGTTCCCATCACTGACTATAAGCTGTTCAGGGGTAGCAGTGTTGCTATGCAAAAACGTGTATTCATAGTGAAGATTGCTGACAGACTTGTACTCATTTGTTGCTTGATTGACCAGTGTTGGTTGTCCCTATTTTCCTTTGTATGAGTTTAGATGTTTTCTTTGTTGTGAACTTTTTGAGTATCAAATGTTAATTGATTGGGCCGCAAGGTCCACCGATGATTTTGTAAGAGATGGGTCAACAAGCCGATTTTCTCTCATATCACCATTTTGTGTTGTTGTTGTTGTTGTTGTTGTTGTTGTTGTTGTTGTTGTTGTTGTTGTTGCTGTTGCTGTTGTTGTTGTTGCTGCTGCTGGTGTTGTTGTTGTTGTTGTTGTTGTAGTTTTTGTTGTGTGTGTTGTGTTTAATGCTTAATATTTGTATATCTCAGTGTGCGTTGTTTGCCTTGTTTCTTGATTTGCTCATGTTCTCTGTATGAAATTGGTTGATGCATTACTTAAAAGGATGCGTGAATCAAAGGTTTTCCCTTAGACACCCAGGTCGCTATGAGGTATTCGCCGCTGCCATGACTACTGTCAACCATCATGATTATCCCATCATGAACCATTGCTGACAATGATTGTTGATATTGTTGGCAATCAATTATCAATCATTACTGGCCATATGTAGCCATTATCAACTTATCAACCCTTGTTGACCACGATTAGTTACCAGCATCAAACTGCTTAGATGTGCGTCCCCAGTGAACTAACCATGGCTCTAGGGATCAGTTCAGCTACCTTAAAGGGTTTATAACCACGGTTACTCACCAGTTATAGCCCTTATCACCACTTGTAAGCTGGGGTTAGTAGCTGGTCAGTAACCCCTTATAGACTTTCTACCCGTTGAACCCCACGGAACTGCTGGAACCGCTCCCAGCATCAAAGACGTTCAGCAGCTTCGGAGGTTGCTTACAGCGGCCAGATCAACAAGGCTCAACGCTGGAAAATTTCATAAGATTGGGTGGGTTACAAATGGTTTTAAAGTTGTAGTTACCACGTGATATAACCTTCAAAGTTGTAGTTTAATTTAAACAATGCTATAACCTAAGGACCTATGAGGGTGTTTCTCAAATTGGGGGACACCTAAAATCACCCATTGATCATCCAAAACACACTATTTGGGGATGATTCCGACGGTCCCCTATTGCGAGAAATACCCGTACGTAAATGGTTGCTGCATTACTACAGTAATGTTTGAACTTTGATATTTTCGAGGCGAACAACCTAGCATTTTCTGGGGGAGGCTGGCAAGCTAACATAAAGAGTTATGACTGTTGTATTTGTGCGTGTAAGACGACGTTTGTGTATGAGTTTAAGGCTTTGAAGGGTCCATGGTCAGCGTAAACTTCGGCCGGCATCCAACGAGGTTGGGACCACTGTTGCAAGTCGGGGGTTCACAGCAGATGTTTTGTTTGCGCACATCGTGGCCACTGATGGTTTTGTACACTGGTCAATGATGCTCAATGATGCTCAATGATGGTTGTATATACTGCTTAGTGATGGTTTATATAGCTTAATGATGGTCGATTGTGACTACGCTTTTCGAACAATGCGCATTGTTTCAGCGGTGTCATCTTGGTCTTTTGCAGTGCCAAGAGACGCAGTGCGCAGAGCATCAGTGCTGAAAAACTGTGGTCACCTGTTGGTGGTTTCAACCATTTATAGCCATTTATTAGCCATTTATTGGCCATGTGCTAAACTGGTTGTTGGTTCTAAACATTTTTTTTCCCTAGTAATTAGTTATGAACAATTGGTTGGTTGATGACAATCATATTTTTCATGACGGGTTGGTTCATCCACCAACCAACCAGTGGTTCATGTCTGTATACAGCAGTGGTTGGTCGGGATTTGGAGTTGGCCCGGCCCCGGGTGATTCTCATCACAAGGTGGAAACAATGGATTTTGACACCACGTGTGTGGCTCCACGTTGGGAAATCCATAGGGACCACCCAGGCCACTGTCGACCCTTGGCAATTGGAGTTCCTGCGCCTGCAACCAGCAATGTTTGGGTTAACAAAAAGCAACCAACAGTAGCAGTAAGTAACAACAGCTGAATCCAACGGAAGCATGGCCAGAAAAACAAGGGTAGTAGATGGTACTTGTAGATACAACCAGCAAAATACAGGTCATTTGAATTGATGCAACAAGCCAGCTGTTGCGTCAGTCCAGCAAACATGACTGCGACCGAGTGAAGAAGTTACTACATATTAGGGATATTTGGAGTTTTTTTCATCCGTCATGGGAAGCTCCTGTTGCATGAAATCGATCACAACTGTTGATCCCTCCTCCACAACCCCCATTCTTGAAGTACCGTAGTGATACATTTTGAGGGGCGCCTGTGGTGGCCATTGATTTGAAGGGATGGACAAACACACACACACACTACAATTCTGCTGATCAAAGCTGTTCTGCGAACGCAGGATGAAGGTGCCATCAACACCGGGGTGATTCTAATGCATTTGCCCAATTTCCAGAGAGATATGAAACTTGGCGCATCGCGGCTGCGTCACCCACTGGAGTTTGTTTAGCACCAGCTGGTCATGAAGTTGCACGAAAGTACACCACAGATAATTGGACCATGGTACATGGGGCAGCAGGTGTAAATAAGTGTCGAAATAGTGCATGCTGTTCAACCCTGGCCTAAATAAACATTCCCATCCACTACAACTTTCTACACTTTGTGTGATGTTGTGATCATGATTGGTTTTGGATCTTAGCAATTTTAAACCACATACATTTGAGTATGTGCCAAAATGCTTGTACCCCAAAACCAATGGTTTCCTGGTAAAATGATCCTTTTTTGGTGGGTTATGGGTTATCCTATTTTGGCACAAACCCATTTATACAACAATTCCTTTGTTCCCCCGGTGAAGACCCACAAAACGGACGAAGTGACGTGCAACTGTTGGGATGTTCAGTCCATACACTTGGGATGCGAGCTGGTTGTGACCCAGCTATGGTTTGTTCATGGTGGCACCAACCAGCCTAATGATCATGGTCGAAAGGGAAACTGCAGCGGTTTCGGGTGTACACCATTTGTGCTCTCGCGCGCCAACTCGGATGTCCCCTGAGCTGTCATCGGATCAGCCAGGGAACAGAACTCAAATTGCCCAGTCCTTGGCAGCACGACATCGGGAAGTGTGGAGACCATTCATGCGAATCGAACAACTTCGTTTGGATATAACAGGACACGCCTGTCACAAATTGACCCTTTCGGACACGTTTGGCTCAACCAAGGCTTTTGTCTAACCAGAGACTATCCACCCAGTCTTAGTGTCACAGGCTCTCCAGTTGAAGCCACCTGTGATCGGTTCATCCAACAGTTGGAGCTACTTCCTGGTAAAGCGAGGCCTGCTGGTTGGTGGTTTGACGGAGGTTTTGATTTTGTTCATTTTCTCCACTATTTGGGATGATGGCTGATTACTGTAACTATTTTTTAAGGGGGTGGCTTACAACCACAAACCACCAACCAGCCTCGCACGTTATTGCACTCCACTCCTTGAAGTACGCATGTATCAACGACGTGCTTTAGTTGCTTTCGTTGTTGCTGCCTCCATCATTACATTTCGTATTTCTCGGCGGCCGAGGCAAACAATGCTGGATTGGATGTTCAGAGTGCCTTGGCAGGCTGACAACTTGTGGGAAAAAACGATGACTTTTCACCTCTTCAGTTTGGACCTTGAGTCACTATAATGATCTCTAGCGTGGCAGTGGGAATACGAAGGTTTTCCGGGAAAGCGAGGTGTTTCATAATTCACCGCAAGTGTGGTGAAGCAAAGTGAACGATCAACCAGGCCCGCCACGTGTTAAGGAGTACATCATGAGTACTGCTTGGGATCAAGGCGTTTTGAGCCTCGGTGGTCGAAGCGGCGAAGCGGCCACAAAATGAGAGCCGTTGAGTCTTGAACTTGGTTTAGCAATCATCAATATCTAAATGAACATTTTTTTGCTAGTTCATTTTGATCATTTTTAGATATTGATGAATGATCATTTAGCAATCATCAAATGAACTTTGTTTAGCAATCATCAATATCTATTCAGCAATGATCATAATTTACAGCTTAGATTTGCCAATATTATTTACCAGCAATTGGTTTAGCAATCATCAATATCTATTCAGCAATCATCAAATGAACTTTGTTTAGCAATCATCAATATTTATACCAGCAATGATCATCATTCACAGGGGTGGCTCAACCACCAAGTGGCTTGAAACCACCAACCAGTTCAGCAATCATCAAGCAATCATGTTTTTCAAGCATGAGATTGTTGATTCTTGAAGCATGCTCAGCCATTGATTTAGCCATCATCAAACATAGATGATTCTTGACTCAAACACGGTTTGCTGACATTGTTTGGTTGAGCAAAACATGTTTGAGTCAATGATCAGCCGTCAAATTGTGCAGAAAAGGATAATTTTCCGCCAGTTTTCGATCACTTGAACTGAGATCCGGCAAATATACAGTAATACACTCGCCAAGACCAATATAGCTCAAAACGGTAACACACCCTCCACACTGCAAGGACTTTTAGCCAAGCCATGCATTTTCACCGCTGCTCGCATGACTATCAAATACGGGATTGTTCATATCAACCATCAGCCTTTTGTCATTATAGAGTATCACTACATTTCATTTCTTGTGTTTTGCTGCTTTGGATATTGATAGGTTCATTAAACGACGTGTGTTTATAAATGTGTCTCCGGGGGTCATTTCTTCTCTGTGCGTTCTCAAGCTGCTATGAACAGGGATATGTAAGGCGGATTCTTAAGTGGCAACCCAACCATCACCTTCGGAACAAGTCATGATTAAGCATCACTAGCTTGCGGGTTCCAACCATCACTCAGGGTTTCTTAACCACTTTAGTTTGGGAGAACCAATCTAGTCAGCATGATGATTGGCTACGGCTTCAGTCACATCCAACAGTCGTTGGTGTCACATCAACTGGGCGTGCTCCAGTTTTGATGAAAACAGCTGAAGTTAGTGTTGGGCAAGGATTGTGTTACCTTTGCAGTTTCGATACTTGGGCATGGGGTGGTTTCTTAAGCCATCCCCAAAGTTATGGTTGCTTTGATCCTAGAAACGGTGAATATTGGATGATTTGCGGGCCCCCTATGCCTTTTTCGAAACATCCCCATATTCACATGTCGTGGTTTCTTAGCCCCCGTTTTACCTCCCAGAGTTGGATCATAGGAACAAACCAGCAAATCTTTGGGCTTCGCTATGGCGAACCCCATAGGGGCAATATCAACCATCCAAGAAACTTGTGACCAATGCACCTCCCAACAGTTGACCCACGGCCATGTGGCCATAGTCTTTGATTATGAAGATATGTGCACATGTATATGAAATACATATAGATATATAGATATATTGTTTATTCATATATTACATATAATATTTGTATTCATATATGATATATATATATATATATATAATATTTGTGTTCATATATGATACATATATTTTTTTATTCATATATTATATATATATATATTTGCTTATTTTTGTATTTATACATGTATATATGTGTATATGTGTATTTAAATTATATAAATATTCATATTTATATGTATATATATATATATATCTATATATGTGTGTGTGTGTCAGGCATCATGTCATTTTATTTCCTTCACCATGAGTACAGTGCGTGAAGACATACATTACTGTTGCAGTAGTTAAGAACTAAGTCCCCATTGCAATGAGTTGAGCATCAAATCCAGGCAGTAGATCGTAACATGAAATAAATGTGCGGACGTTCTGAGTTTTGAACTACTCTGATGAAGAATGGGATGTGTAAAAGCTGGGCCAATGGCTAGCAACACTTGAGGTAATCGCTGGGTCGCGCCACAAGTATTGTTGGAGTATTAGCTGTCTATGACTTGCTGAATGCCCAAGATCGAACTGACTCTAAGGCGTGCTTCATCTTAGGGGATCAAAAGTATCCAATTGCCAATCATTAGACAATTCTCCATGTTCAGCCCTGAATCATCACCTGTGATTTGATGGGATTGAATTGTTACTAAATTATGGCCCATATTTTGGAACGCATTTTCATCAACATCAATGCTCACTTGATCCATTTTGGAACCTGCCTTACTATTGTTTTGGGTCCCGGTTTTCTTAGGGTCCATATACTGCCCCCTGCTCATGCTGGTCAGCCCTACCCTGTTGGAGAGCTGAGGAACAAATACTATGACGAGAACCCTGGTCGACGCATATGGACAGTGAAGTGGAACTATAGGACGGCAGCGCCCAAGACCGGGCAGGAACCCAGGGGCCCCAAGCATATTGCTCACAACGGTCAAGTCTTGACACGGCATGTGGTTTACTAGACATGTTAACCTTTCACCGCCCAAGGGTTGGAAAGTTGGAGGTACAGAAAGCTGGTCACCAAACAACAGAAATCCACCAGATTGTCATTGGAAGACTGAGATCGTGGGCAGCAGAGGCAGTGCAGTGGACAGCGATACCGCAAAGTCTGGGGGCTAACAACAGGAAGGTCCACAATCAGCCATCAGTAGCAGCCCATTACAGCAGCCTTTGCAGCAGCCATATGGTGGTTTCTCAAACTCACAATAGGGGACCCCCCAACCATCCTTTTGTCAGCATTAATAGTACTTGGTCATCGATTTTAGCGGTCCCCTTTTTTTGAGAAACCACCATATTGTTTGTCATCTTTTGAGTCTATCAGATGGCCGTTTCATTTAGTGGCTAATTTATGCTATCATTTTTAGGGGCCAATCTATATATATATATATTTTTTTTTTTGTTTCCCGAACTATCTTGTGCATTCCTACTAGATGTTACAATAAAGTAATGTAAAGAAATCGATTCGCAACTATATTCCTGGAAGCTAAATTCATTGCTGATGTCGCCCGTCTACAGATGGCTTAATTGCCCTTTCTTACTCTATTGTTGTTTCTGTAGGCCTTACTGACCAGCCTGAATCATGATTATTATCCATGATTGACCAGGTAACCATTGATTACATTATTAACCATTAATAGCCACCATTGATCATTATTAATCATCATTATATAACCATAGTTATCCTCTATGAACCCTACTAGCCATTGATAAAGTGATCAAGAAAACCAACACAGAAAGCTCACCGCACCAGAGTGTGGACAGGCTCCACTTGGCTCTCCAGGATGTTTTGGAATGGACGGGAACCTGTGGCCATCGTCCACTACTGGGGCATCAAACCATCTAAGGGCATCGACTGCTGGATGCTTGGCGCATGGTCCTTGAACTTGCAACGTCTCACAGACCTTGCACACGCCCCACTTCAATCGATGTTTTTGGGCTGTTTGGGTAGTGTGCCCGCAGGATTGGCTGATCATTCATGTACCAGAGAGTGATCCAAAGCCCAAAGCATGTCAATTTTTGGGCATGTGAGCACGGAGTGCTTTCATTCTTCAACTGCCGCGCCACGTGGGTGTTGTGAGAAATGGGATGATTTCAAAGGTCGGGGGCAATCTAGAGCAAATGCAGGCAATTCCATGCAGCTAGGGTTGCTTAAAGCGGCATACCCTCGTGTGACATGAACACATAACAATGTCAGTGCAATCAAAAAAAATCGGAACCAACATCGAAGGTGGCAACAACAACAGCAACAACAACAATTACTACTGCTGCTGCTGCTGCTGCTGCTGCTGCTACTAGTAGTAGTAGTAGTAGTAGTAGTAGTAGTAGTAGTAGTAGTAGTAGTAGTTCTACTACTGCTACTACTACTGCTACTACTAATATTATTATTATTATTACGACTACTATTGCTACTATCACTACTATTACTACTACTACTATTATTATTACTACTACTACTACTACTATTACTACTACTATTACTATTATTACTATTACTACTACTACTACTACTATTATTACTACTATTACTATTATTACTATTACTATTATTACTACTACTACTACTACTACTATTATTTCTACTACTACTATTATTATTACTACTACTACTACTACTACTACTATTACTACTATTACTACTATTATTTTTTTTCTTATCATTATTTCTACTACTATTATTATTATTTTTACTACTACTACTACTACTACTACTACTACTACTACTATTACTAGTATTGCTACTAGTTAATTGCTACTGCTACCATTAATTATCATTATTACTATTATTATCATCATTATCATTATTATTACTATTATGATTATTATTATTACTATTATTACTATTATTATCATTATTTTTATTACTATTATTATTACTAGTATTGCTACTATTGTTACTATTACTACTATCATTTCTATTACTATTATTTTTATTTTGATTATTAGTATTTTTATTATTAGTATTACTATTACTACTATTTATATTATTAATATTAATATTATGATTATTATTGCTATTATTATTATTGTTATTATTTTTATTATTTTTATTATTATTATTACTACTACTACTTTTATTATTACTACTATTACTACTACTACTACTACTACTACTACTACTACTACTACTACTACTATTACTACTACTACTACTACTACTACTACTACTACTACTACTACTACTACTACTACTACTATTATTTCTACTACTATTATTTCTACTACTACTATTACTATTACTACTACTACTACTACTATTACTACTACTACTACTACTATTACTATTATTATTATTTTTTATTATTATTATTTCTACTAATATTATTTTTTTTACTACTACTACTACTACTACTACTACTACTATTATTACTACTACTACTATTACTTTTATTTTTGCTACTACTACTACTACTACTACTACTACTACTACTATTACTACTAATATTATTACTATTACTACTATTATTATTATTATTTTATCACTACTACTACTACTACTACTACTACTACTACTACTATTACTACTACTATTACTATTATTACTACTACTACTACTACTACTACTATTACTACTAATATTATTACTATTACTACTATTATTATTATTATTTTATCACTACTACTACTACTACTACTACTACTACTACTACTACTACTACTCTTGCCGCTGTTGTCGCCACAACTATTATTATTACTTCTATTATTATTATAGTATTATTTTTATTATTATTTTTCATATTTGTATTATCATTGTTATTATTTTTTGTTATTACGATTATTATCACTACTACTTTATTTTTTTATCATCATTTTTATGATTACTACTACTGCTATTAGAATTATTGTTATTACTACCATTAGTATTATTATTATCATTATTATCATTACTACTAATATTATTACTATTACTATTGTTATTATTACTACTACTACTACTGCTATTATCATTACTATTATTACTATTACTACTAATATTATTACTATTACTACTATTATTATTATTATTTTATCACTACTACTACTACTACTACTACTACTACTATTACTACTACTATTACTATTATTACTATTACTACTACTACTACTACTATTACTATTATTATTATTTTTTATTATTATTATTTCTACTAATATTATTTTTTTTACTACTACTACTACTACTACCTACTACTACTACTACTACTACTACTACTACTACTACTACTACTACTACTCCTGTTACGGTCAAACACCTCAGTTTGCTCGCGCTTCTGTCGGGAACGTCTTGTAACGACAGGAAGCATTGTGTTTTGTGGGACCAAATCTTTGTACAATCATTTTTGTAGTGAGCAAACGCGCAGGTACCAAGGCTGCGAGTGTTGTTTCATGATATTTACGTGTCTTGAGAAAGGCTCATAGTACTTTGGAGATGATCAATTTACAAAGGTTAACAAATATGAGCACAGGGAGTACCCACACATCCGCTCCTGCTGGATGATGATGGTAGTCAAATGTCCCACCCCTGCAAAACCATATGTTTCATGAGTAATTTGATTCAGGGAAGTGCGACGAGACCGGCTACGAGGATAATCAAATGTCCCTCCCCCAAACGATATGTTTCGTGATAAATTATACAAGGGAGGTATCAGGACACCCGCTCTTGTTGAAGAAGGCATATTCGCACCTGCCACTCTAAACCCACAAACCCTAAAATCCTAAAATCATAAAGTCTACAACCCCGTGAGGGGCACTCCATAGACTATACAATGAATGTCCAGTTGGTGGGCGAACAGGGGGTTTTGCAGGTACTGTTACTATGACTAACACACCCAGGTCAATTCCAATGAAGCCTGAGGATGGAGAGAGGTCGTACGAACATGTACTAGAAATACCATGTCTGTTTGGTGGTTGCAACATTTTCATTTTTCCCTTGTAATTATTAACAAATGATAAATGGTTGGTTGTGGGTTGAAACCACCAACCAGATTTGATTTTGATTGACAATATATTCACCCAAAATGTTGTTGATAACTATAGGTTGTTGATGTTGTCGGCTATGAACCTGTATTGATTTATCACGATCGTAAACCATGTTCAACCATTAATTGTCGGTGAAAAGGCGGCAGTTGTGATTTGTTTGACCTGCTTGCCGAAAAGCTTAGCCAACCATGAAAAAAACGACTGTAGTCTACACTGTAGATCCAGGATCCGACGCTGGCCACCCAGGATCCGCAAAAGATCAGTGGTGGAATGCCCGGAGATCGACCAAGGGCTGATTCCCAACGACCTTCAAAGCGCATCCTGTCTTTCCGTGCGGACATCGACATGGCTTGGGCATGGTAAGAATGGTTGAATTCTTTGGAAAGACCCATGAATCCAATACTCCTATTTACTTAATCCATTTTAATCCTATTTAAGGAGGAATCAATGTCCACTACACTACTTGGATGTGCACCCCCACTTAGTTCGTGGTCACAGTTCCCATGGTTTCTAGGGGTTATAAGCTACCTTACAGGGCTTATAACCATTGTTATCACCCCAGCTGCACATCTAAGTAGTATGCAGAGAATAACCCACTAGCAGCAGCATACCACTGCACAATCATTTTTGATTCATTCTTTTGATGGTATGTTATACCTTTGTTGTAAGGCATATATAGTGGTTAATTGTTTTACAGCTCTTGTATAGCTAGAGTGGTCACGCAAACATTCTGGTAATATCTTATTTGGTATGGTGGTTAATTCTATTTAACCAAACATTATAGCAATGGTTACAGAATACATAAGTTGTTAAGGTTGGTAAACCAAAAGTGTTTGTCGTATGTTTTACGGCAATGGTTGATTGATCATGATTGTTACAGTTTCGAGTTCGTAAGACTCCTGGATGCTGCCCTGAATGGCGTCTCGAAGCAAGGGGGCGCCAAAACTCAGAGGAAAATTGCATTGGACATGTCATGTTTGGTCGCTTGAGGGACCTGACCACTATGGCCACGAGGACTGACCATCTTCTTAATTCCTAAGCCTAATGATTCCGACACATGAATTATGGTTATTGATCATCACTTTCATATATCCAACTTTTGCATAGCTACTTGGTTTGGTTTGCAATTTGTCCATCATGGATACGAGAATACTTGTTGATACAAGTGTATTGGAAAGAAGATACATCTGGTTGCAAATGGGTGTTTCTCAAAATAGGGGACCCAAAAAATGGTTGGTTTACTACTATAAATGGTTAATAAAGGATGACTTGGGGGGTCCCCTATTTGGAGAAACACCCAAATGAGTGATTTCGATAGGAGCGGTTGCAAAGAGATGCTGATCACTTCGAACACGGAGGTACAAGAGAATCTACATAGAATACATTTAGACATTATATAGGAAAGGAAACCATTTATACTTGTTTCATATGACTTGTTGGCCTATTATACAGGATGGTCATCGACAAAAAGGCAATTATTTCCAGCCATTACATCGAATTCTCATTACTCATTACCGTGTGGACGAACATCAAGGTGGTCGGTACGTTTGATTGTTGATGAGAGGTCACCCACATGCCAAAGTTGAACGCCCAGTGTTTTCATACAGCTCAATCTGCCAGTCAGTGACCAGGTTGTAAAATTGAATGACCAGATGGCAAGCTGGTGGTTTTTAATAGTTTCAATCACGTTTGGTGTTCCCGGTATCAACAAATGTGTGGTTGATTGATTAAGTTTTCCGGGATCTAAAATGACAGCCACCAACGAGATGAAATAGAAAAACACTCCAACCGGCAGTTGTGGAACCTTTGATTTGTTTCTTTCTGTTCGTGCTCTCCCACGTTGGTTAACATGGCAGGACCGCATTCCTATGATTCTCAAAGAACCAGCAGGTGAACGCTGATGAACCGCCAGGTTTTTGTGCTGGTTTTAACCGCCATACAAATTGGTCGATACTTCAGAGATTGTGAACATGAAACACATCTCAGTACAAACTGGAGTGTGTCAATATTAGGCAGCATGAGTATGACAGCTCGCATGTTAGTAAAGCAATGTATAATGACCGGAATATGGCTATGGGTCAAAACCCCGTACCCCTGGTTCCCTACCATTAACCATTGTTTTCCCTATTATTGTTGCTTAATATTGCTGGTTAATATTGACCCATAGCCATATATTGATCATAGCCATGCATGCTCCGCTATCCATCATGTGGCCCACAGCAACCCCCGCCCTCGGACGTTCCCCCGAAGCAGCGCATGCTGCGATGTATGGTTCCCGAGATGTTTGAGCTGTGAAGCTCAATACATGGCTATGGGTCAATATTAACCAGCAATATTAAGCAACAATAATAGGGACAACAATGGTTAATGATGGGAACCAGGGGTACGGGGTTTTGACCCATAGCCACATGTTTCACCCAAGAATGGTTGACTAACAACAAGCATCACTATAAAGAGATGACTGTGAATAGTGGTGTGTGCTGGACAACGGCTAAGAATGGTTGATACCAGTTGATGGCTACAAGAGGGTAGAATTTGTCAAGCAGCATAGTCATGGAATAACAAGTGAAAGCCAAGAAATCTAAACAACGTGCTGGGCAAGGTAGTCGTACGGAATTTATCAACTTGACCTTGTAGAATGGGTGAACTCAACAGGGTCATGGACCGATGATGTTTTGATGTTGTACTTGAGCTGGTTATTGTCAGCACAAAGTGGTGCTGGATTTTTGTTTGGTGGTTCACTGGTCCAACAGTGGTCATGGTTTTCCTGTTCTTCGCTGCTAATTCACTTGCATGTGATTGTCGGTGATTGGCAGTCCGGATCAAACGGGTGAGTGTTAAATGTTCATGAATGTTCTGTATGGTTGCTTCTCAATTGGGAACCCTCAAAATGGATCAAAATGGTTGATTGAATGCCATGAATGGTTGATATTGGATGATTTGGGGATTACCCCATATTTTGGGAAACCACCATAGATTGTTTGACTGCGAGCTTCATCCATGGTGAAATATGGATTCTCGATTGTTTAGAGGACGTCCTGGATCGATTATGGTATATTTTGCATCATCAATTAGCTACCAGACCCATGGTTGTTTTGTCAACCAACATCAACTGGAAACATGCATTTGCGTTGGTATATCATGTGTATATGTTTCAACTATGAATTGACGGAGCACATGATTTTTGTTGTTGAACATGCATATCCAAGATAAGCATGGACATACAATTTGAATAACATATTATGTAAGAAAATCACCCCTGTACCCAAACACAATCCCAATTCCATGGATGCAGCATTCGCGGATGAGTCAGGAATACGAACGAGTTTCTTTGCAGATTGCCAACCAAGAGGCACCATGCAGCAAGAGAAATCTCGCTGTGGACCATGCTTGTGGTCATCATAGGAATATATACATATTCATGCTACATGGTAGATAGCCCATAAATGCTTTTGATAGCATTTATGGTCACAATTGATAGTTCTTGACAATACATGGCCAAAACCAACCAGTCATTCACCGGTAAGCATGTCCGGCTACTGAGTGGCTTCTGGTTAATTACTTCGGCTAGGCACCGGGGATGGTGGCTGTTGCTGTGCTGAAAATTCACGGTTCCTTTGCGAACTAATTTACCTGGTGGATTACCCATGAATGAAAATAATCTATTTCCATGACATGTCGAGCAACCCATTGGGCACCATTTCCCTGGACACACACGGCCCCTGGGCTCGTCCAGTTCGCCGTGTCGAAGTGGTAGAAGGTGATGAACACACATGACCATCATGACCAGTGGATAACACTGGTGCTTTCTCATAGTAAGGAACCAGCAGGTTATGCTGGATGATTACTGTATACTTTATTGCTAGGATGGTTATGCTAATATTCCACTGGTGGTTTCTCATAGTTTATTGCTATGGATGGTTTATAACCGGATGATTTGGGGGTACCCTATGACTTGAGAAACCACCAAAAGTAGACGTTAACGAAAAACAAGCCCTTGAACAGCGAAAAAGTTCTTCAGCAACATATTCCCATTTCGTTTCCAGAGGTGGAGCGTTTGAGTGTCCCAGCAAAACAAAAGCTAGGAACATCCCCACGCACACTTTAGAGTTAGTACAGCTACCTTGAGATATGCACAACACAGCCATGTCTCTTGGACTGGTTGTGTAGGATCGGTAGCTCAAGAATGATGTGCACACTACAATTTGATGATCTTCGATGTACATCTACATATTCACATGATGCTGCCATGGCTGACAGTATCTTCGTTGCATCTGTTCAGCGAAAATGGTCATTTTGGACAAACTGCGTCAGTCCCCGCAACGGTGCAAAGCCGTGTCACGTGTCGCTCGCTGTGTGGCATCCACACCAAGCCAGGCACATGCAGGTCCAGTGGGTCCTGTCCGTGTCATGTCAGGATCCGAAGCTTTATTTCATGAAACAAGTGATGATCAAGTACGGGAAGCTGCCTGATTGCACTTTCACGGGAAGGGTAGGTGTTCTTGTTTTCCCGGACCACGGCTGTCAAAGTTTGGAGGTGCTTTGTTGAAACGTGTTGGATGTACAAGGGTCCAAGTTGTGATTCCATTCGGTGCCCTGAGCCAACAAGTCAGAAAATCAGCTGGTCCTTTCAGAAGGTAACAAACATGGTTCTTGAATATCCGTGATTTTGTTAGCAACAATGCTTGATTAAGGAGTGGATACTGGTAGGTAACTAGTGGGTAACAAGTGGATTTCTAGTGGGTAAGTAGTGGATATTGGTAGAAGGCTATTCTGACCCCAATTTGAAGTTCACTAGAAAACCTATCTACGAGTTTGTCCAAAGCCGTGGTGTTCCCCCCAAGCTGGTGGGTTTCCCTCTTGATAACAGTTCTTATTTTCCCTAGTAATTATGAAGAAATGGTTGGTTAACCGTTATTTTTTCGTTGTCACTTGGAAGCCACTTGTTTATAATTACAAGGTCAAGCAATCATATTATACTGGTATACTGGTTATCCCAATTTACAGAGGTGGTTCAACTACCAAGCAGTTATTCGATGATTAACAAGTACCAATCTTCGTCACTTCTGCGGCTACCCCAAGAGCTGCATGAGCTTCTGGGGTCAATCTCCGTAAAACAGCAAGCAGCTGGAGGAAACCCATCTATGAGTGTTTCTCCAGCCATGGAGGTACCCCCTAAATCATCAATTCTTAGTGACAGGAATAAACCAACCATTTTGGGGTTGCGGACACGCTGCTGTCGATCCACGCAGCTAAATCTGGGTTGGTAGACGGTACCGCTATTTTGAGAAAGCACCGTGAATGTTCTTCGGCTGGAAGGTGTTCTGTGTTAGATGGTTGCTCCTGGAATCACTCTGGCATTCTCAACTGCCAACTTGTGTGGCGCATTCATGTTACAAGCACTGTGAACTGGACTACCGTTTTGGATGGAGGTTTGCAGGTGGCCCAGCTTAGACGTCCATGGTAGTGGATACCACCTATCGGGGTACCACCAAGCAACACGGGTGGGTCTTGCATGGCGTATTTGTACCTGGGAACCTCTGGGACCACCCCCTTTGCAGAGACACGAATTGCGCACTTCATGGTTTTTGTCGGATGGAAATCAGCTTCCCGTAGTGCGCTGATGTGTACTTTGTGCTATCTTTTGAGGGATTGAGCTCATTGCGAGGTACGAAGAGATCCAGAAGAACCTCGCCTGAGATGCCCAACTGTGTCAGATGCTACTGCCTGAAGCACAAGGGTGGAAAGCACAAGGGTTGTTTTTTTTCCAGATATATAACCCTTATGACCCGCGTGAAACAAGTATGAGTAGTTCTAGAACCATGATCAATCACAACATAACCATCAATATTGAAACATGGAGCAGTGTCCTTGTGCCTTTGTGGCTATGTGCACGTCAGTCCCGTTGGAACGGCTTTCAACCGAGGGAATCTTCAAGGCTTGCTGCTATACCCTATGCTTCCACCTTTCCATTGTTTTGTAGGTAACCAACCCCAGTTTCAACAGTGGTAGAAACCAGCTGGTTACCTACTATAATGGTAACTGGAAACATAGGGATAGTTTTTTGACTTTTGATCATCCGCAGTATTGCAAACCAGTAATGAACAAGTTGGCGATCCCATTGAAGAAGCAAATGACATATCAACAAATCCCATTAAGCGTGGGAAAGACAGATCAACAAATTCATAGAATCCTTTAAACGATGATATGAAAATGACATACGACATTCAGCATTAATGCACAGAGTGATCAAATGAAACCAGCTCAAGATAGTTCTTACAGTATGTTTTGACAGCCAAAACTGCTGATACAGTCTCGGTAATGAGACTACAGCTTCATGCAGAAGCGTTGAGTTTCCGACAGTTTCACGCACGCCTTGCTCCGGTGGAGTAGGACCGTCACTAAGAGCAACGCATGGTGAAGAAAAGTTGCTGGCGGACAGGACCAACTCGGAGTCGTGATGATATGTTCTCAGTGACAATTGATAATAACTCAGGGAAGTGTTTTCTCAAGCCATAGGGGTATCCCCAAATCATCCAATGTTAATCATTCATATAAATAAACCATTCGTTTTTGAGGGTTGCCTATTTCGAGAAACCCTCACATGTGCGTGTGACAAGAATTCATGTAGGTTTCAACCATGGGAGTTGGAACCGACACAATGAGTGTTCTGTCATTTTGTTTGCCAACAAATAAATCTGTGTGGATTCAACAAGCAGTCAACCATGTCAGATCGTTTTCGATCATTTTAGTTTGTACATGATGTGCAAACAAATAGTCAACAATTTTGGTTGGCACCTGATTTCCAACAAACCGACACTGTTGTTTTCGCAAGCAGATAAATCACATGTGGGTGTGTCGATTCAGAAATGAGAATATCTACCAATCACACCAACAAAATCTCAAGTCACCAACGAACCTTGCCTTTGAGGTTGCACCAATTCTGGACATATATATCTATACATGACCAAAGCCAGCAATTCTGTCCATTAACTGATCCTGAAACTGAACCTGTAAAGAAAATTGGGCTCATCTCCATTTAAGGGAAGCAAGATGTAAAACATGCTGTTTTTGGTTGTCCAAAACCATAGTTGTTTAAAGTTGTGAATGTCACTGGCCGTGACCAGTCATTTCGCACATGAATAAAGTTGATACCATTTATAATGTAGTCATTTCTGGCTAGGCCCATGTACAAAGAGGTGCATCAATAAATAGAGAACTAGATGCAAAATGATGCAAACATGCAGTTTACTTATTTTGAAAACAATATTGTCAAACGTTGAAACAGTACTGACCATGGTCGAATAGACTGACAACACAACTCGTCGTGGTTTCTGTGCTTCCCCGCAACAGGTCGCCATTGTCCTTTGTAGAGATTCCCAAGTCTCAAGACTTGGGTGTTTCTCAAAATGGGGTACCCCCCAATCATCCTTTATCAACCATTTATAGTAATAAACCAACCATTTTTGGGGGTTCCCTAGTATAGGAAGCCCCCACTTGTATAGAAATCAACTGCTTGGTCCATGCTTGTGGTTGACTGCTGAGGGGCCGCCACCTCCATATGGAGGATCTACTTCTGGCCTTTATTGAGTTCATTCTTTCGATTATAGTTTCGAATCTATTGATTAATACCGATAGTACTGGAGATTTTCCACTGAGTTCATGAAATACTTCAGTGGTTGGTACCTCGTTGATTCACAGGTCTAGCAATATGCGAATCATTCCAGCAGTCAAAGCCGTAAATACTTCGCATTGATACCTGTGATTATCCACCAGCAGTAGTGTCATGGATACACTCAGCCATGGGGAAGGGTATTTTTGGTTCCTCGCCTCCATAAATTCGTCAACTAAGCATGATCAGCCAGTAAAACCATCGCAACATGGAAGTTTCTCAAAACAGGGGACCCCCATATCAACCATTCTCAACCATACATAGTGAGAAACTAACCATAACTTGGGGGGTCCCCCCATGACTTCAGAAACCACCATATGTAGCCTGTACAACCACCATCCACGAACCATGCGGCGTTGCCCGCTGCGTGAGGTGGCGAAGCTTTGAATCTCACCTGGGTGCCCGGTGATCCAAACCAATGCATCTTCGAGAGCTGGGAACTACAGTGGAGGCGCGGCCAGGAGCCGGCCACGGGGCCGGTCACGGGCGGCCCTTGAAAAGGGGGAGCCGACTGGTGCTGCCAGGAGTGACCACCTAGGTTGACCTAACCAAATGGTAGTCTGGCTGGTGGGTTTAAACGTTTTTTCCTAGTAATTATTAACAATTGTTTGGTTAACCAGTGGACTCAGCGAATCCGCAGGGGCCGTTTCCTTGAGAGCAGTTGGAAAAGTCTGAGGTAAAGTGTTTGGCTGACTATTATTTTTCATTGAGGTTGAAACCACCAACCAGTAGTTGAATGAATGGATGAAATGAATCTGTTTTGATCTCAGATGTTTGGGTACATGGCTTGGCAGGGTTGGTCAATGGCTAGCATAAGACTGGGTTGGAAAAATGGCTGGCTGATGAATGCTTTTCCAACGGAATACAATGATAGGGAATACAGCAACCAGATATGGGTGCTTGGGCATATCACCATACATGTACCTCAAACCATGCCAAAAGGCCCACTGTTGAGAGAGAAATCCAAAAGCAATGTAGCCATGATCACACTCTGCAACAGGATGCAACCATAATAGTGGGAAATTCACATACATAGTTCCATGTTAAAATACTACTAAGAATCCAATCATACTTACGCAACTGGTATATACATATTGGCACATACCGATACTAGTCACATCAGACTAGCCCACATTTTTAGGATCCGGGGGCTACTGAACCAACCAGAGCCTAGCCGTGGCCTTTTTGACAGCTGGTTCATCAGTTGTGTTGGTACCCTTGACGCCAAAAAAACGCGACAAAAAGGTGTTCACCATCCCAGTTTTGCCTCCCGAAAAGTAAGGTTCTGGATGGTATTAAATGCAACCATGGATGAAACCTTTTGCATCCGTTTGCAATTTCATGATAGACGCAGGTGTAGCACAGACATCCGCACGATCATGCAATCATCTGCAAAATTACATGTACTCTGCACCCTGCATTGGCGCATTTGATTACGTAGCAATGCTTGTTTCCATTGGTGCATCTGTGCATACCAGAAAATTGTTTTGTTCATGTTTATCATGTTTGATGTATATGTAGTACATACATATGTACATATAGTATATTTATGTAAATATTATATATATATATATATACATAGATGTGTATGTGATTACATGCATTTTTCTGGGAATGTCCTGCTTCAGCCGCTGCTTCGGGTACCACGACGGGATGCCCGTCCTTCCAGGTGGTGGTCCATGGACTCATCCTGGAACTCCCTGAACTGCAGTTGCTTGACAGCTGCGGCCTTGGGGCCCTAAGCAACCATGGTAGGTGGGGTGTTGTTTGCTTGGTTGGTAGGTTGGCTGGTAGGTAGGTTGGTTGGTTGGTAGGTAGGTTGGTTGGTTAGTTGGTTGTTTGAATGGTGGATTTAGCTGGTATGTTCTGGGGACCCCTTGGTTTGATTAATGTTCGGGAATTCCTGGCTCAGTCCAAGCAGTTTATCCTTTTCTCATACCTTGCTCACCAAGCAACGACATTCAAGTTGCCCTCATGTTTACTACAGATGTTTTGCGAGGATTTGGTTACACTCCCTCATGACTAGAGCGAGCTGGATCTGGTAACACTCCAGTCTTTCCTATGTGGTGGCTTCTTGAAATAAGGAACCCCTAAAAATGGTTGGTTTATTCCCGTAAATCCTTCACATTCGGCCATTTGGGGGTACCCCTACGGCTTGAGAAACACCCATGTGGTTTCCCCCAGCCCTTGAGTCAAAACCCTTAGTCCCCCTGGTTCCCCATCATTTTCCATTGTTTTCCCTATGATTATTGGTGGTTATCCTCCATTAATTGGTTAATCAATATTCACCCATAGCCATGTGGTTTCGATATAGCTATCCACCCATGGTATTACCATTGTTAAACCGTTAAACTCATATCATTATCCATTGTTTTCCCTGTAGCTTTGTTGGTTAGTATCCTCCATTATTTGTTGGTTAATCAATATTCACCCATAGCCACGTGGTTTCACCCAGCCCGGCTGAGGTTTCATGCGAAGTTCTCCAGATTGTTCGCTGCCGCTGCCCTTGGACACCCTTGTGGAACTTCGCGTCCGTGAGCGGTGCCAGGACGAGTTGTGCAGAGGGGTCACTTCAGACCGCAAGCCCAAGCCAGAGAAAGCTCCCAGACACCAGTTACAACCATTAATGGTGGTGAAGAATAGGGGATAGTCACCAACAACAATAGTGGTTGAACAGTCATAATTGGTTGGTGAATACTGGGTAATAATGGTTCTTAATCGTGAACAGTAGAGAATAATACGCAACAAGAATGGTCAAAGAACCACTGGTTGGTGGTTTTACATTGTTATGTTCCCTAGAAAACATTAACAAATGGTTGGTTGACTAATATCTTTCATAGGGGTGGAAAGCACCAACCAGATAAGGTGTTAGGAAGCTCAGAAGGGTACATGCTTTTTAAGGCATGTGACCATATTTGTTAGTAGACAATTTGTATGATATATGTAAGAATGTAAATACTTTATGTCATATATGGTGGTTTCTCAAAATAGGGGACCCCAAAAATCAATGGTTACACTGGACATGACTTTAAACAAAGATGATTTGGGGGTAGCCCTATGACTCGCACCAAGATGTATACATTTCATGTATAGAGTCTATAGCAAAAATACAAAAAATGGATCCTGAATCCCGAACGGCGAAAATGTCGCTCCCCTGGAGGACCCCAATGCTGACAGCCCCTTCCTCTCAGCTGCCCCCTTCAAATGGACCTCCTCAGAGGATTGGGAGGTGCAGTGGTGGAGCAAACCACTGGGGTGGTATGGCTGGTGCTTGGGAGGGAGCGAGGCCAGGAGCAAGGGGGACCCAGTTCTAAGCCTTAAAAGGAGGAGTGGTGCCAGGAGCCACGGGGAGGGTCCAAACCAAATGCTCTCAGGAATTCGAAATGGGGGTTTCTCAAGCCATGGGGTACCCCCACTTATCACTCTCTAGTTCATTAGCCATTTCTGGGGGTCCCGTATTTTGAGAAACACCCAAACTGAAGTCAAGTATTGATGGGAAGTTATCGCAAGAATAAAAAATGACCTTTGATGGCGGACCTGCTCAATCTATGCTTGGACGCTCATGACTCGTTAACCTGTAAAATGTGAAACTGGCTGCTGCAAATGCATCGCTTTTATAGTAGGTCCAAGCTGAACTCGTCGAGAACCGCTAGGCAATGCAAATTCTTTGTATGTAAGGATAATTTCTCAAGGGGACACTGTTGACACCCTGAATACTTGTTTGTATTTTTTGTGCTTCGTAGGGCCTCTTCCGA
>VSDK01028327.1:354489-380334 GCA_009767595.1 Symbiodinium kawagutii
TAAGCAAAACAAATTTACAACTGAAAAAGACATCTGCAGCACAGTAACTGCAACAAAGGAACTGCAGCAAAAGACTTGCAAAAAAACATCAACTTACAAGAAGGACTGTAGGCAAAACAATTTTACAATAGAAACAGAAAAACTGCAATACAACAATTGCAGCACAGGAACTATATAGACTACAGTACCTGCAGCACAGGAACTGCAAGAATTTCCTTGCTCACCAAAAAAAATGTAAACAAAACAAATTTACAATTGAACAAAAATTCTGTAGCACAGTACCTGCATCACAGTCATTGGAGCACAGGAACTGTAAAACAGCAACTGCAGACAAGAGAGAAGGGAAAGCAATCTTCGACAAAGAAATTTTTCAAGGAAGGAGGAGCAGCAACACAGCAACACGTGGTGCTCATGGAAGCTCATACCCCAAGAGTTGCCACCCCCCCCCCTCCGTAGTAGTAAGTGTTGCTGTGTTGCTGCTCCTCCTTCCTTGAAAAATTTCTTTGCCGAAGATTGCTTTCCCTTCTCTCTTGTCTGCAGTTGCTGTTTTACAGTTCCTGTGCTCCAATGACTGTGATGCAGGTACTGCAATTAAATTCTTGCGCTTCACATTTGTTTGCAGTGCAAGGATTGTGGTGCAGTTCCTCTGCTGTGACTAATTCGCTACAATTTCTTATTTCCATTGTAAGATTGCTTTGCTGACAGGTTTTTTTGTAAACTATTTTCTGTTAGAATTTTTGTACTGCAGTCACTGTGTTGCAATGACTGTGCTGTACACAAGCACACAAAATGCTGTTACCTAAAAATTGCTGTTTCGTGGCCGCCCGAAACGAGCCTTTAACCTGTTGAACTTATTACCTTCTGTTGATACTCCGATTTTGGTGGAGCCAGCGTTGATTCGCTTTTTAGTGACTTCAGCCAGCAGATTAGCACATGCCCTGCATTGTTGTGGAGCGGTATAGGGATGCTGTTGGCTGATGCTACTAACATTTTCTGACCTTTTTTTGAACATGGCACTAGCACAATAATTGTGTATGTAGGTAGATGCACATACATTTTGCATAGATACAAGACCTGCTTCAACTGTTGTGCATAGTGTATCATAGTGTCGGTGGTGGCAATGTTTCCTTTGCTAATGAATGTTTCACTGATTATTTCGTTGATTGCAAGCGTTGTTGGTTGGAGCTCGATCTATTCGGGATCGATCCCAAGGTTCTCTCAGTTTTGTGCTCCAAAACATTGCCGTATTCCCATGCTATCGATGTTGTCTTATTTGTAAGGTTACAACTCATTTTCGTGATTTGATTCACCCGAATCTTCACCGTTCACCATAGTTATCAACCATTTTGTGATGAAATTCGCAATGGAAAGTCCACCAACGTAGCCTACGCACCAGCCATCAACCAGCGATGGTTCTGTACACCTCAGCGACTCGCAGGGTGTGGCCAACCTGGGCACAGGTTCTATCCTCAGCACTGGATTCCTGGATGACGGTGGTGGTGGTGGTTCATGGCAGTTGATCACCAAGACAAAGCGCACAACAACCTGACCCTTTTCGGTAGCTATGGATCAATATGATGGGCGAGGATAAGCAAGAAGAATAGGAAATATGATGATCACCGATGGTACACCCGGGGTACGGAATCTTGACCCACTTGTCTGCACTGGACACAAGAAGGCGTGACACAAAAAAGGGGTTTTGACTCGAGTAGTGGGTGAGAATGAAAAACAAAACCCAGCGTAATGGGTTTAAATGATAGTGATGATGCCCTGATGATCATGATTTTGATGATTTTGACCTTCATTCTTAGCAGGACGATGCGGCATCGTTTTGTTTGTGGTGACCAGGTGCGCAATTTTGATATGTATGAATTTACAAGTGTTATATGATGTTATATGGGGGTTTCTCAAAATAGGGGACCCCCTAAATCATCTATTAATGATCATTTTTAGTAATAAATCAACCATTTCGGGGTCCCCTATTTTGAGAAACCATGATATGTTACTGCTGTTTGTCCAGTATGAATTTGATAACAAATTTGGCCTCAGTTGGAGCCGCAAGCGTGTCATGGGGTGTCTTCCATTGCTGCGTTGGCTCAATCATGGCTACTGAACAGCTGCACGAATTGGGGCACATGTCTGACCTTGGGAAATGCTCAGCTTTTGCCTTACTTCCACTGTAGTGCCACTTGTGACCCATGGCCCACCTAGTCCTGCATAATCCTAGACAGCGAAAAAAGGCAGTGAGTAGTCCGTTGTTGTCAGTTGTCGACATGGTTGCTAAGTTGTGTTTTTGCTAGAAATTCAGTTAGACAACGGACCATAGATGCATTCCTGTTACAATCATGACTCGTCGTGCCTATCGCAGCATTTATGCTTGACCTGGTTGCATTTGAGGGCATTTGTTCGCTTACATGTCTCACAAGACGACCAGTTGGTTCAATCCGAAATGTGTGCAGTTGCCATTGGTCATCAGCATCCGCACCAGCATTGCCAGCGATGAATCACTTCCCAACACTAACACAGGGGCGGCGCAACGGTCTTGCTGGCACACCATGCATGTGCGATGCTCCAATGGCGAAGGGTGTCAGAGGCCTGGTTCGCCCACGCCTGGGGGCATCCGCAGCTGCAAGTGCGTGGTTGGTGCGTTTCCTTCAAAACTTGCCTCACGGCCTTGCTCTGTGTGTATGAGAGCCCTGGCGGTGGTTTAGTCAAGGAAGTTCAAAAGCTTAGCTGCCTGACATGTGCGTTGAAGAGGGATCGAAAGCAAGACGATGTGACTAAATATTGTGGCTTTATTAAAGATCTATGTGCTGTGTGTCCATGTATTATTCGAGTATGTACGTGAACAATGTATGACAATTGTGATTGTGCTGTACTCCCAGAATATGCAGTTTTCATTTAACCACATATATAACATTATATGACAAAAAAAACAAACCAGACAAACAAAACAGATTGGAATAGCATGTTAACATGTAAACAAGGACGCGCACGAATGTGGACAAATGTTCAGATTTGTGTAGTTGCCCGTGTATGACTCTTCGCTTCCGTGCATTCACACATACGTAGTCCTACTTACCCAGATGCAAACATGCATGAAGACAGGTGCGTTTGCACCTCCGGACGCTCCACCGGCGCCAGGTAAATGAGCTGTTTAGCTCATCATACCCCGTTGGGCAAACATCTCCATTTCGTCATGGTGGTCTTGGATACAGCAACCGGGGGTTGTCAAGCCATAGGAGTACTCCGAAATGGTTATGAATCATCATTTGGGGGTGCCTCTAGGACTTGAGAAACCACCATTTGGTTCATCTCTCTCATGTTTCAGGGATTGTCAATGCCTCACAAAGAGGAACATGTTGGTTCAACCATCAAGCATCCATGAGTTTTGGAGTACTCTCTTTCGTCACCGAGCCTTTCCACCAACTCGTTTAGCACTATCAGGTTGATGATTGATGATGGATTAATGGTTATATAATGACGAGCAACTCAATAGATAAACCGGTGTGTAATAGTTTGGTATGGGTTGATGATAGTGGTTCATAATAGGTGATGATAGCGGTTGATATGGTTGATAGCGGTTGATATCGTTGACCACTATGGTTGATGATAGTGCTTCACAATTAGACACGATGACTATGACGGTTCTTCGTGATTGTCAACTGTGTTTTCGGGCTGGCAACCGTCAATTTCAAGTGGATAACAAGCAATACCACTTTTCACTGACGGTCAAACATTATGTTCATCCTTCGCTGCAGTACCCAACGACCAAAGCTAAGCATGAATTGGATCTTCTTAACCTGGTGCATGGACGATGAACCCACCTCGACTTACACTTTTCATGTCTTTTCATCAAATAGATGAACTTGATTAGCAGCTGCTTTTTAAATCGCCATGAACAATAAACATGTCTATTGATGCGGTGAAACAACAAATAGTGGTTCATAATCCCTGGCGTAGACTTGATGATTACCTGCTCACATGGGTCATTCCGTTACCCAACCGGCGACGCGGTCCCCGGTGACCATCATGGAGCTCTGGTGGCTCAGCTGATCCCAGGATCGATGTGGAGCATCGCGTGTGGATCTGCATTTGCCAATCGCTCTGTGCCACTTCGCTCTTCATGTCCGCAGCCACGGGGGGGGACCCATGGTGTGACCCGGACAGGACCTGCACACGTCAATGGCTGTGCATGTTTCATCGGGTTGACGTCATTGACTACTCTAATATGAATACAGATTTGGCAGTCGCGCAAGAGGTCCTTACAGTATATGCAAGGAGTTGAGTATTCGATGACCTTTCATGTCATGAATCCACGGTTCACTTTTTTTTTTTTTCTGGCGAAAGTTGTTTTTTTTGCGAGAGTTGATTGTGTAATGTTTTGTAGCAGCGAATATTTTTCAGTGCCAGTCCAAGCATGCATAGCTAGACGAGATTTGACCCTGCAAAATTGAGCGTGGGTTTCGCACAAGTTTTGCGAAAGATTTTTTTCTGGCGAAGAATGGCCATTCCAGGATCAAGGAATTTTGATCAACACCCACTTATCCCATTTGTAAGACCTGCGTGGGCTTGCCAAATTTGCCTCATAAATTGTCATGTTTGGTTCCAAAGCAAGCATTGAGATCGCACAGTCCTAGTGCTGCGAAGCAAAGGGCTGACACAATCTCCGGGCTCTTGGAGGAAGCCTTTTTGGGGGTTAGTCATGATGATGTACAATGATTTGTAATGTTAACCCATTACGGCCAAAGTGGCTGCCAGTGACACAAAAGTTTGTCCCAATGTCCGGGGAGATTGATTTCTCGTAGACTAGATGTCTATTTCGATCAGCCATCAAAATTGGTCTGAATGGTTTCTAGTATGACTTTCTTTTTGATGACAAGATTACATATAGATGTTCATTGTTTATACCCATTTAGATTAGTTTTTCTCACCCATTTCGAAATGAAAACTCGTAGTGCCCGTTGCGATGGCAGGCAATGGTGGCTGGCGAGTCCCACCATGCAGCTTGGCAAAGGTTGGAGCTGGGTTTGCCCCCCCAACAGCCATATATAGGGGGATACACGCCTAAATCAACTATACTCTATCATTGCTCACTGTGAAACCATCACCACTGTGTGTTTTTTCAACAGATCTTGGTTTTTCCTGGTAGTTATATACATGGATGCTTGCTTGATTCCTGTAGTCAATTTAGATGGCTTAGAGCTATTCATAATCAACTGGGATGGTTGGTTGATTGGTTAATTTGGATGGCTTACAACCAAGCAGGGACTGTTTAGGGCACCCGATTTCTGGAAGACTCTCAGATGGGCTGGGGCCTACGCTGAATCGGGCTCTAGTCGTGCGCTTCATCCAAGCGGTGCCACAAGAACCTACGTTGATGCGGATACAATGATGGCTTGAGAGTGCAATATGTTTTCAATAAAATAAGGTTACCTCCAAAATGGTTGGTTTACTATTCAATTTGTTTGATGAAGGATGATTTGCCTTTCCCCCCAATTTTGAAAAACCACCAGAACAGCTTCAGTGCAACCAACAGTGGCTCAGCTTCAGCTTAAGCCACATTGCATTTTCCAGCTGTTGTAGTTTCAATGGTCTGTGAATATTTCGCTGCAATGGATTTAGCCAACAGTGGCATACTCAGACCAATCATTACGTTTAGGATTCAAACAACAAGAACATAGGTCATGAGTAATTACTTAACACCTGCCAGATACTGTAGTGGTTTCAACTCCCTGTTCTTCTAAATGGCTATGGGTCAAGATCAACTCCAATGAAGGAGTGGATCCCAACAAACAGTCGTTTGGTCATGTATAGGATCTGAACAGCTGGGGTACAGGGGCCCTTGACCCATAATCAAATCATTGGCTGCAGCATGGCTGGAACCACTGCGAGAAGTGGCTCCATATGTAGGCTGTGCGGGATGTTACAACTGCAACGGCATGTTGTGTGTTTTCGTAGGGGAATGAAGGAAGTGGATGAATGAACTATTGGGGTAAGCTTGGGAGGAAGTGGATGATGAAACAACAATAGTGTTGGCGAAGTTCTTTTTGTGGAGAACATGTTCAGATCCCACCCAGGTTGGTGGTGGGTTCATGTTGATGTTGGTTAATTAAGGTTGATGTTGGTGAATGACGATTTTGATTCATGATGATGTTGGTGGGTAATAGGGGCAGGAAGTGGATGATTCTTTTTTTTTCCCATGTGATCACCATGTCATCATGGTTGGCTTCGTGGTGCCATTGGCTTCCTTTCCCAGGTTCTTGCTGCGATCGGCCGCAAACTTTGCCAAGGCGGGGGTCAGGGGTGAGGACATAGATTAGTCCTATCGCATAACGATTGATATTCTTTGCGTGGGTTTTGGTCAATTGATGATGCTGCTGCTGCTGCTGCTGATGATGATGATGATGATGATCATGACGACCATGGTGATGATTATGATGATGATGATGATGATCATGACGACCATGGTGATGATTATGATGATGATGTTGGTGATGATGACGATGACGATGACGATGACGATGATGATCATGATGATGATGACGATGACGATGACGATGACGATGATGATCATGATGATGATGATGATGATGATGATGATGATGATGATGATGATGATGATGATGATGACGACCATGGTGATGATTATGATGATGATGATGTTGGTGATGATGACGATGACGATGATGGTGATGATGATGAGGATGAGGATGATGGTGATGATGATGATGATGATGGTGATGATGATGATGATGATGGTGATGATGATGATGATGATGATGATGATGATGGTGATGATGATGGTGACCATGATGATGACGACGATGATGATGATGATGGTCATGATGATGATGGTGATGATGACGATGATGATGATGATGATTATGATGACGATGATGATGATGATGATGATGATGATGATGATGATGATGATGATGATGATGATGATGAGGATGATGATGATGATGATGGTGATCTGCTGACAGGGCTGCAAAGATATGTGTTCAGACATGTCCAGACAGTATATGCCTGACAACTTCCAGGCACAAATTTGTTCGAAGTACTTAACTGGTACAAACGAGTTCCGACATGGCAGTGGGTCAAGACCCTGTACCCCTGGTTCCTGATCATTAACCATTATTTTCCCTATTATTGATGAGTCATTGTCCCCCATTTTGGCTGCTTAGATCTTGACCCATAGCCACATATAGTCAGAGAGCCGCCGTGCTTTCCATCTTCGAAGGCACTGCCTCCAGTTCCTCCAGTGGTGGGGTACACCGTTGGTCCAGGCATTCATTTTTTTGCACCTGAGCATCTGCGGCCGTGTGTCCATCTTTGATCCAGAGCCTTGGACTAGCTTGGTCGGTGGAGTCCATTGAATGGTCGGTTGGTGGGGTGGTGGTTGGTTGGTTGGATGGTTGGTTACAAAGCCTTCATAAGCAACAATAGTAGGGATATGCCAACTAGAACTGGTTGATGTTGGTTGGCTGGTGGGTGGTGGGAAGGTTGGGGTGGTGGGCGGTTGGAGATTGATCAATGGGTACTCCACAAAGAGCTGGTTGGCCGTTGGACCGCTACTTGCCAAGGATGGTTCGCCAATCAAACTGATATGGCTAAGTGCACCAATAGTGCTTGATTGACCATCATTGGTTCTTGATGAATCCAATTCATACATTATCAATACACATTTCATTGTCATACCAGCCATCATTCAGGATGATTGGCCGATCAGTCATGAATCCATTTCCGGCCATTTCAGTCACCCGAAAGTCCAGCAACAGAGCGGCAATAGAATGCTTCCGAACCCACAAATATGACGTTGGTATTGGTTGCATGCACTGAATAAAGTGATAATTGAGCTGTTTGCTGGATTGTGCATCCCGCTTAATAAGTGGTCACTGACCATGGTTTCTAGGGGTTATAAGCCACCTTTTTAGGGCTTATAACCATGCTGTGTGAAAATTTTCAGGAAGCCCCAGCAATGAGCATGAAGTCTACGTGTATGTGTTTTTTTCCATGCGACCAAAAGTGCCATGAAGTCCAGCAATTTTTGGTTGGTGGGTTTCAACATTGAATAGTTTCCCAAATGTATTTACACATCATTGGTTGGCTGAAGCAAATTTTGTTGGTTTACACATTATTGGTTGGTTATTTACACATCATTGGTTGGTTGGTTGGTTGGCTAATATTTTTATAGGGGTGGTTCAACCACCAACCAGTTGTGGGTGTCCGGTGCACAGAACAATGCCATCCAACCGCGACATCTCAACATGCGAGGAGCTTTGCGACTTGGCTGGCTGGAACGATGAGCGGCAAATCTTCCGTGGCATGGCAGCGCTTGTTGCCCCTTGTAGGGTCACCAGCGACTCGTAACCAAATGACAGCTTGGTGGTTACAAGTTTCAATGGTTGATGCCTAATAGTAGTGAATATACATATACTGTAATAAGGGACTATAACGAACAAATATACTATTTGTACAAGCAAATGCTGGTTGGTGGTCTGACTGACATGTGTATATTTTCCCCATTTGTCCCATTGGTTTGGGATATTTTTGTGATTGTTGGTTGATTGACCACTATTTTTTGCGATGATTAACTTATAAGCATGTTTCTGGGTTCTGGTAGCTCGTGTGCTGTGGATGTTCACCATTTGTTTTCCCTGAGTTGTTGGCTGAGCAAATTGTCGATCTTACGAATGATGCTAGAGATGCATGCTGTAGGGTGGGACTACAAGACACTCTCATGATCCATCAACGGTTGATTGAGCTGACTGGATGTGTCTATCAATGATGGTACCCAACAATTGGCTGTTTTGCCAGTACATTGTTGCATGGGGAACCTTTATTGTGACTATGCAGACTTTCAGGTCAGCAAATGATTCAACCCCAAAACATCTTTTCTGGCGAAATTAAGTATTTTCGGCAGGGACCATTTCCATGATTACCTGCATGCTCAAGCTGCACTCCTGCGCGCGGGAAATCATGGAGCATGGCTGACCGCTCAGAAAATTTGGAATACATATTCCAAATTTGAAAGCCGAGTGAACAATCTAATCGAGATCGCTAGGTATGGATGATCATATATAGTTTGCAACTAGTCACTAGTCCATTTTTATTGATGAAATTCGACACATTGGATTGTTAATCTCTTGAAGTCAGAAGTAGATAATCCACTAATATGGAAGAAAGCTTGAAACAACTCCCCATGTAGTTTGAGATTTCACAACTCCAAACACAAGAGAAACTACTACAAACTCGATGAAGACGCAACTCCTTGAGATGTTTACAGCTCCCTCTCAGCACCCCGAAACAATCCGCTAAAGTCCGAGGCATTCTCAATGCTTGCTTCGTGGTCCATTGGATTCTGGCTGCGACCTCGTTGCTGCTCCAATTTCTTTTCCCTTTACGTACCGAGTCCGACTCGTTGCCGGGCGGACGAAGGGACTATCATGACCAACAGCTAAGCTGGTTGATCATGTTTCTAAATTATCAAAGTGGTTGATAGTTAGTAGTGATGATCAACTTCAGTTACATAGTTTATAAAGCTGGTGGTTAATAATGGGGTTGGTTACGAGTAGTTAATGCTTAAACTGATGGTTGGACAGTGTTAAACTGATGGTTGAGAATAGACAACCATGATTATGTACAACCAAATCGTTGGGCGACATCGAAAACGAAGAGAAAGCTGATCCCCAGCGATGTGCAGCTTGGGAAGTGGACAGGTCTTAAAAGTCATAGAAGCAAAGCTTTGGAAGGATGGACTAGCACAGCTGGTAGGTGTTCGAGGCCAGCACTTTATGTTGGCTTTCTTAGATAGGGGACTAGAAAAATAGTTGGTTCATTAGAATAAATGACCAAGAATGGATGATTTGGGGGTACCCCTACGGCTTGAGAAACACCCATATTATTGCGATTATTGATGATTACAGATGGCTATTGATGGTTTTCGAAGATCAAAAATGGTATTCGCCATTATAGAATCAACACTTCTGATGCTTAGCAATCTTGTATGTGGTGGTTTCTCATAATAGGGAACCCCGAAGTTATGGATGGTTCATTACTATCAACGATTAGTGGTTGATGAGTTGGGGGTCCCCTATTTTGGGAAACCACCATGTTGGGTTTTTCATCTCCGTTGACCACCCACCTTGGTTTCCATCACCTGCAACGGTCACTGGTTCAGCACGGTTGGTGTCCCATGTACGCTTGGTGGTTCTGGTTGGTGGTTTGTATCATTGATGTTGTGGTGAACTATAGAGGATAATATATATATATATATATTTACATCTATATATATATATGTATATTCATGTATGAAATATACTTTTAGATATATCAATATATATTTAATATCTATATATAAATCTATTTTTTATGTATTTATATATGCATATATCTGTATATATGTATCAATTTATACATATATATGCTACATATCTATTTGCATATATGAAACCAACCAATGGTGAAACAGTTCTACTGGTTGGTGGTTTGATTGACTATTAAGCAAGGGTTGGTTGGTTGACATTTTTTTCATAGGGGTTTCACAGGGGTTTAAATCACCAACCAGAATTGCGAACTATCTATTTTTTAGCTTCACTAAACCCCTTCACGAAATGAGTAGCCATCCCTTTGCCCTCCGGGGCCACAGGTGGTGTTACACATCATGTTGGAAACGAGCAACTGTGGTATCGTGCGCGCATTCGAGCGCTATCGGTATCTTGGCATGACTTGAATCTGGAGGAATTTGACGTCAGTAGCTTTGACATCTCAGAATGCCATGTGCCTGGCCCTATTCATTAGTTGCGAGGATTCAATTGTAACTGTCACGAGCGCGGTATTCAATTGGTTAGACTATGTTATGGTTTATGGCCCAGTGATGTCTCAATTCATTGATTGATCTTGGCTGCCTGCTTCTCAACCATACCAAAATCGAGAGTCAATGATGGATCTTTGTGCTGCCCTGGAACTGAGCATCAAACCAATCCAAAACTTTGATCTAAGGATTGAGGAAAGAGGTGGCCTCTACATTTATATTATCTAGTCATACATGCGGATAGATATATTCATATGTTTTTACATATCTATATATTTGCATATATAGCGAGAGAGAGAGAATATGTATATTTTTTAATACTATGGCATACTTGCACATGTGTCTCAATAATTTTTATGTACATGATTCGAAAGCTAGATGTCAGACGCACCTGCTGCAATGCTTACATTGTGTTTGCGTCGTTTGCTCATCGTTTGAACAGTTCCCAACATGCACACAATTATTATTTGATGGTTTGTCCGAGTGATTGGATTCACCCTGGTCGCCCAAGCTAACAGACTAAAGTAACCAGGATGATGAAGATTATTTACGCTTGAACAGACTATCCTTTACCATCATGACCGTGTTTGATCATTAGTAATGCTGTTGATAACCTGTATCATTTATCAGCTCGCCCTTAACAACTCATCAGGTGTTTATTACCAACAGTGGTTGATAACCTGTAGTGGTGTTGATTAAGCAACAACTGTGTTGACAACCTGTATCATTTATCAACTTGCTGTTAAAAACTCATTATGTGTTCATTACCAACAGTGGTGGATAACCTGTAATGGTGTTTATTAAGCAGTAACGGTGTTGACAACCTGTATCATTTATAAGCCCCCGTTAATAACTCATTAGTCATTAGGTGTTTATTACCAACCGTGGTTGATAACCTGTAATGGTGTTTACTAAACAGCAATGGTGTTGATAACCTGTATCATTTATCGACCACAATTAGCTGGTTGGTGGTTTAAAACATTTTATTTTCCCTAGTAATCATTAACAAATGGTTGGTTGACTAATTGTTTTTAATAGGGGTTGAAACCACCAACCAGATTTGGCGCTGTTAATCATTGCAACTCGCTGTTCACCATTGTCATTAGCCGCTAACCTTGAGTAAACATTGTTTACTCACCATGTTTTACAATCATATGGCGAGTTGGGTCAATATCAACCAACCAATTTCATGGGGGATGATATCCAGTAACAATAGGGAAAACAATGGTTAATGATGAGGAACCAGGGGTAAGGGGTTTTGACCCACAGCCATATATCTTAGGGTAACTGTCTCGATTGTTTCAATACGAGCATGCTGCAATTAGTAATGACGGCCAACGAATATAGCAAATAGTGGTACCCCAAAAACAATGGTTTCCTAGTGAAATGATCATTTTTGGTGGGGCCCATTGGTTATCCTATGGCTTGCAGATACCCATGTAGCAACACATAACACATCTTGTCCTTATAATTGCATCGCAATCAATGCTGCTTACCAGCTGCAGCCTCCTTGACCGCACCTGGAAAAGCAGCAGCAGCAGCAGCAGCCAGAATGGGTAGACCGGGTAGACAAGCTGGTTAATAAGCTGGCTAATAGTGTTTAATTGATTTAAGTGAAAGCGGATGATAACCAACAGTCGTCAGCAACACGATTGTCTCAACTGTCAGTCAATCTATCGAAACATGGATTGGAGATACCTGGAGCCATCTCATGACTGAAAGGCACCTTTGAGTCGAACTGGTTCCGCGCGCCTTCGTTTCAGTTGTTGCTTTGCTTCGCCAATGAGTGGTGATTTAACAGCGTGGATTGGTCTGGAATATAGTTCTTGCTGTACTTGAACAATGACAGGCTCACTGTGTGTCTCAAAGCTTCTGACTAGTGCTTCTCAATCAATATGAGCAGTGTTGGTACAGATTTTTTGTTGTGTTCCCTCCATGGTTGCACTCCAATGAATTGACATAGCAATGCTAACGACGATGATTGACCATTTTAGCCGTGATTAGCCACCAATCAATTAAGTACTATAATGAACCATGTCTATAACCATCCATCATCATAGCCACTAATTCATTAAGTACTAGTGAACCATGTCTATAACCATCAATCATTATAGCCACTAATTCATTAAGTACTAGTGAACCATGTGGGTGTTTCTCAAAATAGGGTACCCCCAATCATCCATTAGTAGTCATTTATAGTAATAAACCAGCCATAGCTTTGGGGGTCCCCTATGGCTTGAGAAACCACCATGGCTCCATAACCATCAATCATCATAGCCATAGCTGGTATATCCCTATTGTTGTTGGTTGTTATCTCCTATTATTAACCATTAACTAGCTATTATCCCCCATAGTTGGTAACCATCAACCAGCTAAAGTTTGTTTCAGTTTCGTGGCGATGACACGTACCGGCTGAGGTGCCCTTACAACTTGCCATGGCGTTTCTCAAGCCGAAGCTGCACGGCACACCGTTCCAACGAACCTGGGATGTGACTGTTCGGGACGCCGAGTCGAATCGTTGGTGAAGATGACCAGGGTAAACAGGGTAGCTGGGGTAACCTCATAGGATTTTCATGGCACTTACCCCAGTTTAGCAAAGTTGGTGAAAATAAGTAGGGCAACTACCATCATCATGGTAGATAGAAGTATGTTAAAGTCGCAGAACAGGCTTAAAACGGAGGTTGTGTCATTCCGGAACAGCATGACGTTCAACACGCCATGATGCCTGAGAGTGGGGCAGTTGGTGGGGTTCTTGTTGAGAATGATCGTCCCACTCAGCAACTCGTTGACAGTGGCTAAGTATATAACTATCCTGGCTGAAGGATTTAAACTTTACTTTCTTTTTTTGCACTAGTGATTATTAACAATTGTTGGTTGACTAGTATTTTTCATAGGGGTTGAAACCACTAACCAACTATCTACAACTGAGCTTGTGCTGCTGATAGGGCTATTACCATGCTTGCTAAGATTTGCTAACCACTTACCAGGAGGGATGATCACCAAAGGAGCCAGTTGAACAACTGTACATAGAAGTGTCAAAGGCTCCCTCTAGGCAATGCGGGTATCCCAGTCATCGCTGGTTCCCAGTCATCAAATTGGACCATTTCACTTGCAGTGATCAACCTTGTTTGCATCATTTTCGGCAGATAGAAGATAATTTCCCCGGTTGCTTCACATGCATTGGTACAGTCACGATGAAATTGTTGCGATCCCCATTCTTACAAGTTTCTCCAGGAATCTAGAAGCTTCAATCCCCATGGCTTGTAGGGGTTGCAATCTTTGATATGTTCATTGAAGTAGATCAAGTGCATCCACGGTGCTGACATCACTAGCCATGGCAGGTCCTAGATTTCAGCTACGCTTGTGATGAGGGAGGGCCTCTTGCAGCAAAGCCTTTGTTTATGACTGGTTTGGGATGAATTTGAAGATCCTGGTTTCCTCCTTGCACTTGAGATCTTGGAAATCTTGGAAATTAACAGGTAGTGGTTTTGGTCAAAGATGTCTATGGCATCAAGCCAGTGTTGCTAGCATTGTATGACCATGTGGAGCTGTGTTCCTTAGTGTTAACGACCAGTTTCTGTGCACCACCGATGGCCAAGCTTATGAAATTCATGGCTGTTGGACGTGTGTGCCTTGTTGGTCACTGCTTGGGCTATCTACTAATTACTACTCTCACCGCCCGCTAACTGATGATTATCACCTAAGCCCCAACTGCCAACAACAAACAACTACAACTCAACACGACTACTTTTGCTGCTTCTACGCATGCTATTACTATGTACTACTTCAAGTTTGTGACACCAATATTTGTTACAAAAAGGCCTTGTTATATGATGTTATATGTTCAAATGTAAATAGTTATACTATGCTGAATCTATGTGGATGGATATGTATAATATGTATTTACATTTATATATAGTATAGTTACATAACTATATGTGAATATATCTATATAAAATATGTATGATTGCGTTGGTATTTGCATTGCTTTTCTTGATCATATGATTTTATATATTTATAAATACATATTGTTTTGTCCCTACAGTAGATTCTGATATATTCTGGCTAGTTGCTGCTGATAACTTACCACCTGGCAAGTTGCGATTTAGATCTCTGATAACAAAAGAAGTGCTCACGTAACAAAATTGGGGTGGTCCATATATCATAGTTGAGTTCGCGAACATTATCATCCCTCATTTACCCTTATTCCTGTCAGAATTGGTAATGAAGCAGTATGCCTAGTCATTATTCTTAACCAATATCTACCTTGACTGGTGACTAGTCATACCAATATTCTTAACAGATCCTTAACTAGTCACTATTCTTAACCAACATTTAACCCGTCACTGTGCTTACCTGAACCGGTCAGTACCTGCATTGATCTATCCGCTCAGGATCTCCGTTGGAGTCCGTGTTGAACTGTTTGAATGCCGTTGTGGTGTGCATCATCGTTGCGAGTCAGCAACGAATCACTTTGGAGTATGACGAATAACCATAGAGAAAAGGCAGTTGGATGATGATTATCCCTACAAAAATACGGTCCGTAATGGAGAGCTAGAGGAGCCCATGGTGTTGTATATGAGATCGAGGTGTGTGCTGTCATGGATATAGATTTTGAATCATTCATTCTAACTCCTGGTCACCGCTTGTACTTAGGTCGATGGTTTGTCAGATCTATGTTTCCAAGAATAGGGACACGTGAAGGATCAGATTAAGATGTGTTTTGGATTGCTGACATCAAACAGCTTTGCGTGCAAATGATACGGCATCCATGCACTACACACCTGATTGCAGGCAGAACAAGAGTATCCGAGTAATTCCGAGTAGATGTCGTAGCCAGCGGGGTGGTTCTGTTTTTTGTTCACATTGTATCGTTTTCTGTTGTTGCTGCAGTCCAACATGAGGATTCGCACGAGCACGGCAACGTTGGATGTGAATTCATAGCAATGCGACACCTCCGAAAACAGAACAGTGTCAGGTGTCGTACCAGTTTACGATCTACACCACGATCCGCCTGTGGGGTTGATTAAGGGACCAGGTAGCCTACAGAATGGCTAGTATATGGTGGTATAATTAAGGCACATTAGATGGTGGTAGAATTGCTTGTTCATTTCCTTTCTTACTCATTGTTCCTCATACTACCAGCTTAAACACAAATGACACAAATTATCGACGAACTAGTTAGCTCATTGTCCATTGCATAACCCTAGATGGATCTAGTCTATAGTTGGCTATTCCACAAAGACGAGAAGCAATATTAACCAATAAAACCACTATAACTAGTACAAAGCCACCATTTTAAACACCACGAAGGGCCACTTTTCAAAATGACTTTTCCTCATCATTCCGTTACCCTATCACTCTGCATCCCTCATCATCAACCATTGTATGTGTTTTTTACAAGTCCTCTAGGGAATCATTAAGCGTTCCTTCACCATCCCTTCCCATCTAAAGCATATTTTTTCACCCATGGACTTGCCACCACAATCATAGAACATAAACCACCACAACCACCACGGTACCTATCTTCTAAACATATTTTTTCCCAACAGATGCCACCATGAACCAACATAAACTAGTATCAGCACTAAAGAACTTATCATCAAATCTATAAAAGGCAACATTTGGAAAAAGGTACTATATGGGTATTGTGGCTTATGCTGGTTAATTTCATTTTCCACTATATATATATATATACATATATGTATGTATATATATATATATACAACCCCATGGAACCACCCAATGGTTGTCATGGTGCATTGACCACTATATGTGGTGGTTCCATGGGCTCTAGTGAGTCTCCCAACCACCATTTTCCCTAACCGCAGATCTCCCAGGTTTGGTCGCTGCAGAAGCAGTGGCTCACCAGTGGCGTCTTCGCCGCCCTGGACGCTGCGGCCGAAGCGGAGGCCGAGACCACGGAGTCCGAGGCGCGGCGGGTGATGCTGGTTGAAGGTTACCACAGCGATTTACCGTGGCTTTAAGCAGGGCTAAACTTGTTTGATAAGGTAAGTAACAGGGTTAAGTATGGTCAATGATGGTCAATGTTGGTTTACAAACATTTTTTTGGTATGTACTATGGTTGAGAATGGTTAATGAGGGTTAATTATGATTTTTTAGTTGGTTGGGTTTAGAATGGCTAATAATGAGATAATCACCAATGAATAATGGTTGATAAGGGCTCACTGAGGTTCAAGATGCTTATATAGTGGCTGAAAATGTATAGTGATGGTGGATGATGACTGATGATGAATGATGGTGTTTTTTTGGCTGATGGATGAGGTGATGTTGATATTCATCCATTGATGGTGAATGATAGTGGTTTGTACTGGCTGATGGATCAGATGATGGTGATCTTTATCAATTTATCGTGAATGACGGTTGTTTGTTTTTGCAAGACTCTACTGCTTGATGCAAGCAGGTTGCATGATGATCCTGATCGATGATGGCTGATGTTTTTAGCGAATGTTGGTGTTGGTCAATCTGGTTTTTTCTCTTCTAATCATGGAAAACAAGGTTGGTTATGACCATATGTTGATTTTAATGGTGCTTTTTCAGCCTCCAAGGGTCAAGTCCACCATAGGAAGCGCCTTGGCAGCCAGGAGCCTGGTAGCAGGCAGATGAGCCTGGAGTTGGAGGACCCAAAAGTTTAAAGCTGCTGTGGCGCCCGGATCCCTGGGGAATGTCACATGGCCATGTGCCAAGCCATGACGGGTAACCAATGGGCCCCACCAGTTTGCTAATGATCGGTTTACGGATGGAAACCATTGGTTGACTGGGGGTGCCACTATTTTGAGGAAGAGCTTGAGATCCGTTGACAGTCCAGCTTTTGAGAAAGGTGATGCACTTGCCTTGTTGAGACAATCAAACACGCCACGTTTTGTACATATGGCACCCAGGGATCTGGAAAATTGGGGCACGTCGCCAAAAATCCAGGGTTTGTGACGCGCTATCGCCGGGCTGCCATGGATTCGACCCGATCGTGTTGGTACATGTCTCCCGCTAATCGCTTGTTGAGGGCCCCTGCCATTGGTTTGTGTCACATGCTAGGCTGAAGTCCTGCTGTTGGGATTCAGATCTTTGGTGATATCCTGCGAGCATACGGATGTAGAGATATGTATCCTTTGAGAGTTGTCCGCCATTGATCCAGTCACCAAGCACACTTGGTCAGTCTCAGCCCTGAAGCAATCAGGATCCAATCATACACCACAGCAGCAGGTTGAACATTCAATGGATATTCCCAGAGCAGGTTGAATCCTACTGTTGGGTTTTTGTTGGGTCCCATTGGCGCATAGATCTCTATGTCTCCCAATTGAGTTGGGATCATCCCTTCATAGCACTATGGTCCATTCATGTTTGTTTGATCAATCACTGTTGGCCTATTACTATGAATATAAACCGTTGTTAAAAAGTAGTCTTGACCATTGTAGATCCACTATGTTTGAGCCATATTCATCCCTATGATTAGTCATTCAGGAAGCCCATTTGTTGAAGACCATCGCTACTCCAAATTGTACCGTAAATCCCCCATCCAGCCCCAAATACCTAACTGGTATAAACCAGCTGGTTGCCTATCATAATGGTAACTGGAAGCCTTGGGTCACTATACTTGCTTTCTATGAGGTTTGTTTTCCAACCATGGCATCGCACTTTGCCCAGCGCCCATCAACGGCCAAAGCGCCGCCAAGTGCATGCGTGGCGCGTCCACAATTGCTCGTCTTTTTTGCAGCCAAAAAAATGTTCAAAACTGCAGCTCCCGCTGATTAAGATGCCAAACTGATTGACAAAGGTTGACACTGGATAATCAACAACAGCAGGGATATTTCACGTATTTCTGGTTTATGATATGGATTTGTCCAAGGTTGGGGAATCTGCTTCCGAAAATGGATGACGTCCCGAGCCCAAACGTGATCCACAACTGGTGATATTTTTCGACGGAGCCCGTGGGGTGCTGTCCCCTGTAGGAGACCCGGCCTCTAATAAACCGCAACAATGTTGCCAACCTCAAAAGTCCGAGCCCCGGTCTTGTTACAAAGGTGGTTCTGAATGTTCGGTTTTTTTGCATCAATCCACGAGGAATGATCCAACAAACTGCTTGGTTTGTGATGTGTGTTCTACTTCTCCAAGTGCGAAACTGTATGACTGTGGCTTCATACCAACCAACCAAAGCGCCTATCAAGAGTTTTTATAGGTGAACACTCCGAGAATGAGTTTGTAGTGTTTATGTTTAGAATGTGTATCGGAGCTAAAGGGTCATTTGACCCAAACGGCTTAGCTCATTGACCTGATGCAGATGCTGAATCAGTTTTCTACAGTCGTCAGCCTTTGAGACAGGATATGATGGGACCACTAGTGGTCGATCGGATGATGGAAAGAAGATGACAGAAAATGACAGAAAACCTTCAACCATCACATAAACATCATTAAAGCGTTAACATCATTAAAGCATTATATCACACAGATAAAGATGTTTAAATCAACTACCATGAATTTTTCATGGTGGTCATCGGGGCCGCCCTCCTACCTTGTCGGCCCAGCTTTTGTTGCCTCAAACGCGTGCGGGTTGCACCACGAGATTATTCCAGGTTGCACCTGTGGAAGCTTTGACTTTGAACTGCGGGCGTTGAACTACAGTTCCTTGGTAGACGAGGGTCAAGAAATGATTCGTCAATGGTGACATAATATGGAGAGCTGGGTCAATCGTAACCAGCAATAATAGGGGGATGATAACCAACAAAACTATAGGGAAAACGAGCTGGTTTTTAATGATGAGGAACTAGGGGTACAGGGTGAACTGACCCGCAGCCATATGGTGATTGGTTTTTGCAAAGTGCTTCATATGTGGCCATATATGTTTATGTAATGTAGATGTATAAGTATGTATGTGTGTATGATGGTTTGAACACTGTTATATTAGATATTAATTAAATGTATATTTGAAAATGCCTATGTATATATAGTCAGATTTCTAATAATTCAACTATATATCTAGTTGACCATTTTGAATAATGGCTAATACGGGCTTTATAGCAAACAATTGTGAGTGTCCAGGCTTGACACCACCAATTGTTCCGCGAGAAATGACCGGTTCCGGTTTGGATATCCAAGTTGCTGGAAGAATCAGCCCCAGCCGTTAGCATCTTCGGGTTCCCATCAACGCAGGAAACAAGACATGTATCATGGGAAGCTCCTGGGGCATTTTTCGCAACGTTGTCATTTCCATGGATAGCTTCCACGATTCACATTTGACCTGCGACTTCCTGCAGAACAGGGAAAAAAGAAACGGTATGTTTGTTCGTTCTGCGAAGTCTTTGAGGGTTTTGCTTAGGTCTACAGTAGACATGACAATCCAAACAGACTAAATGGAAAGCGATGGTATTTCTCGGACGTGTTGCTGTTCGCAATGATGAGCAGGCACATTATCGTTCAATAGGCTGGAAGAAGTTACACATCCATGCTTTTGATTGATGAGTCAAATAGATCAACACCAAAGATTTTGTAGGAAAAGCAGTTGGGCATGCACATTTCACAGCTACACAAGGCCCATAAGGCTGACTGAAACGATGCTTCCCCGCTAGGATGTTGCTCCCCGACTTCACCCAGGTACGCCGTATGGCTATGCTCAAGAGGATGTCGTTTCCAAGCTGGGACCTCGTTGGTTTCGGGGGAGCAGATGAGTTCATCTCAGGGTAGAAATAACATGAAATAACCATTGGAAATAATGGTTATTATTAACCACTGAGATGGGTAATAGTGGTTAATATTCAATAATGGTTAATCAAGAATGGTATAATAGTGGTTAATTCAGAATGGTATAATAGTGGTTATTGCTAAATGGGTAATAGTGGTTATAGTGTTTGTTATTAATGGTTATTAGAATAGATAACGGGTAATAGTGCTTTTAAAGTGGTTATTATTAATCAATAATAACTTAGTGGTTGTAGTGGTTATTATTAATCAACTATAGCCTTTATAGATAACCAGAAGTACGATAAGATAGAATGAGCCATTATAGCCATTGTAACCATCGTAGGTGTTTGAACTAGAATCAGCCAGCATGACCATTATGACAATTATACTTGCATCCGTTGTAATCTCTGTAACTTTGGGTAGAATTATTGACTGATGGTAGAAATCGTGATTAATTCTGGACTGATGGTCGAAATGTCTACAACTTTCCTGGTTGGTGGTTTGATTCACATGCGTTATTTTCCCTAGTACTTACTGAGCATTGGTTGGTTGACAAGCATATTTTTTGTAGGGTTGAAGCCACCAACCAGTAATGATCATACTCAACCATATATAACCATTACTAATCATCATTTTCCATTATGAACCACTAGTGAGCCAAGGGTGGTGAGCACCACCAACCACTTTTTCGTTGTTTTTTAAGATTGCTGATTTTGACCTCCAGCAGTTCTTGAAGGCTCCCTGTATTTTATGGTTAAATCACAGGCTGTTGATGGTGGAGCTGCACTTGGTGTACAAATGTGGATATATGTTTGATCATAAACATGTCAGTTAAGATCATTTGCACATGTCACATTGGCTTCCTATGGCTTGCTAATGAAATGTTTACAAAATATTGGTTGATTATCTACTGGTTTTTGATCATATTAGTTTGGGATGAACATGTTAAACACAGGGAATAGACAATGTTTTGGATCACAATGCTATCAAGTGCGGGATTACTTTTGGTGCGAACAACTCATCCAAAGTTTCTCTTTTGAGTACCCAAAGATTGGATATGTCGCTAGTTGATTCAAGTGACATAACGATCAGGACTGAGTCTTTGATCACGAGTGAAACTTGTTGCTTGAAGGAGATCAACAAGCAAACTATTGCTGATAAGCAGAAGGGGACATCAATACATTGCAAGTGCCGGCGTGTGTTTGCATGTGCACGTGAATTACAGGCATGCTTGTTGGGTGCCTGGAGTTCGCGGTTCATGCTGGGGTTGTCAACGAGACAACAGCGGAATATGGCAGTATTGAATCATATTGAATCCAACTTGGCTTTGGAGTGGTCACATTGGAAACTCCCAAAGGATGGTCCGGAAAGCCTGCCATTTGTTTGGTGGGTTCTGTGCTGGGTGAAGAGCCTCACCAAAGGTTCCATGATATTCGGTTGGGTCTTGGCCATGAGCAGATTGACCAAAATGTCCTACCATGATCAACTTGAGATAGCAGAAAATACCACCACGACCATATCAATTCCGCAATTACATCATGTCTCACAATCCTTGTTAGCTGTAGATTGTTATATTCTATTCTATTTATCTTTCTGCTTTATAATTTGTGATAATGTTAGACATATATGGATAAATTCATTCTTACTAGAAATAGAATCCACATGAATCCGCCAGAATCAGCAAGCACTGAAATCCCCGAGCTCACAGCGCAGCGTTAGGTTATCCATCACAATGGATTATTGTTGTCAAGGGTAACTACATTGACTACTCACACACATATGCAGCTTCTCATGGAAGGAAGGGCCGATAAATGTTCATGTAGGTTTTCTTTCTTTACATTTCTCTTTACTTTTTTCCAAGGATTTGAACTATTCGCAATATATGTATGTGTATAAACTTCCTTAGTGCATTCATACCGTTATTTCTATAGGCTGGTGAATATATATATATATATAAATAGATTAATAAATATTTATACATGACATAGATATTTCTATATAATCTACATGTGTATATATAGATATATATATATATATATAATGTCTATATCAGCTATGTTGACACCCATATCGATAAATGTTGCCAGCCCTGCTGCTTGTCGAAGGCCGTTTGGTACCTGCAGTTCAGCGAGCCTGTCATCGCGATCCTGTCGCTCGGATGCTGACCTGAGCTCTACCAGGGGTTGTCCAGTGCGCCATGGCGGGGCCTACTAGCCATCCAGGTGTTCATAGCCACTGATAGGGAAACCACCAGTAAGTTGGGGACCATTTTTGGATAAAGCTATCATGGAATCATGGCTCATTTAGTTGTCCTATTTAGTTTGACATGTTGCTTGACTTGTAGTCAACTTGTTTCTCACATACAGTATCCTAGGGACCAATTGTTGATTCTATTCTTATCCTGCTCGAACTTATGATTGCCCTGTAGGTATGTGAATCGTTTTGTTGACGGTCCTAGACGTATGATTTATATAATAATTATAATATATCATTTCATTTGTTTATCAAGTTTGTTGATTGATTTATTTATTGTTCTTAGGTTTGTTTATTTCCCAACCATACTTGTGTTGCAAGGTTCAGGTGACGAGTACATTAGTGACATCAAAGCACCAACGAAGTCAACTGTTTGATTGTAGAGAAGAGTCTTTGCAGCCCGAATGCCCCCGAAGTGACATAGCAATTGGCCAGTCTTAACCATCAAAAGATCCCCAATCATCATCAACCACCAAATTACCCAATCCCGGACTATAATCAACGTCACTGGTTCACCAGAACCTAGAAAATGTTGGTGTATTGTTGGGGTGTATCACTGTTCTCGGGGATTCCTAGCCACATCTTGTGCTGGTCAACGGCAACTTCTGTTGATACCTCTCCTGTCTAAGGCACCGCCGACTCCTTGCGTGCGGATGCTCACTACCAAGTCTACCTTGGAGTGAAGTGTGACCAAGGAAGTTCCTCGATTGATCAGCGTGGTACGACATGGAGTGGTTTCGGTGCCCGCAGAATGGATGGTGTGAGGTCCGTTTTAGTTCATCAAAACATCCTTTTGGCCTGGCTTTTTTTCCAGAATTCAGTATATAAGTAAAATCATGTTTTTGCAAGCTGATAGCAACAGTTCAGCGGTAATTGACAAGACACCTCAGTCTGGTGGTAATGTTGGTCAGTAATGAAGATTTCCTGCCACTGGCAAGGCTCGTTTCTTGTCCATGTTTTGCTATGTGCTGATATTCACCTGGTGGTTTCTCAAAATAGGGGGCCCAAAAAATGGTTGGTTTATTACTATAAATGGTTAATAATGGATGATTTGGGGGTACCCCTATTTTGAGAAACCACCACCTTGTTCCTCATGCACTGTGTGCCTCCCGCACCAAGGAAGCAACTACACCAGCGGAACATTTGTCACTTTGCCCGCCTGCAAGTGGGTCAGGGACTCTGGATACGCATCTCGGTTGCACTTTGTCTTGTGCAGAGTCTCACTAGCTGGTGGTTGTGAGGGAGCTAAGAAGCCATGGGTTTTCATAAAGCCCTTTAAAGGAGGGGCTAAGGAGCTACAAGAAGTGGTGAAACCAGATGGTAGCTCAGATCCAAACTTCCAAAACTACTTGAGACAAGGACTGTAGTCATTTGAGGAATTCAGACTCAAGGACTCACACAGACTCCTTGGCTTCAACATGATGGCTCTGTTCGATCCAGCTTCACCTCCATTCTTTCGTTTTCGCTTTGATAGACAACTTGGAAGTGCGCCCGAGCCAGAGCCAAATGTGCTCATTGTGTGTTTCGTTGTGCCCAGGTGTGCTGTGTAGCCCTAGCGAGTAGAAAATCTCATGGTCTTTGAATTGGAGCGCCGTCCACACCACACGGAGCCTCATGGATGGCTTGGCAGCCCACACAGGTCCGATGCAGTCTCCCCGGCAAGTCTCAGCTCCGCCACGTCAGGCAGATTTTTACGAGTGCGTGGACGGTTTGCTGTGCAACAGCACGAGCTGTTGCAATGACCACGGTGGCCGCGCGCGGTGTTCGCAATCCATGCCGGTGATGTGTGACTTGGCTGGGGGAATCCTGTGGTCTTGGAACTAGCCAAGCAGAAGACACAGGGGTTAACAGCGACAATAGTTGCTCACAGAATGGTTACGTTGATTGATGGTGGTCAGGAATGATTGTAATTAATTATGGTCAATCGTGGTCAATAACTGTTGATTGATGCTCAAAACCTGTCTATTCTATTATGCTCTCAGAAGCTGCCCAGGACAGCCGCCACCATAACAACAACAATAGCCTCAGAAATTTCGACCAGATCTCCAGCCACTAGATCCGTTGTGAAAATCATAGCTGAGCCTCCCACATGAACAACGACCCGCTGAGCATTGGACATCCAGCGACCCGCTGCAGAGAGCTGTGCCTTCAGTTCTTGGGTTGCACAGACATTCGCTTGTACCAAGATGTCAGCAACGCATATGAATATGCATGTCCCATGATGCATACACTATACCAATTTCGCGCTGCGTAAGACCATGATTCCTATGGAGCTATAAGAGTGGCATGGATACTTGCTTAAGTACAAGAGAGGTGATGTTCAAAGTCGATGTTCATGATTGGTGATCACCAGTTTATGTATAGTTTGTGTTTTCTCCTCAGCCTATTTCATCCTATTTCTGACATGTGCCGTCTACCCGTTTGTTGATGGTTGTTGATTTGAGCATGTTCATCCTATATCATGTTTATCGCGACATTAGTGTAAGCAATTGTATCATCATCATCATCATCATCATCATCATCATCATCATCATCACCATCATCATCATCATCATCATCATCATCATCATCATCATCATCATCACGATCATCAGCGCCATCACATTATCACATCATCATCAACCTCATTTTCGTCGTTTTTGTCAGCCATTTCCGCAGCTCATGTTCCAATTTCAGAAGCAATATCCAGTACCCTACAATTGCCTGTGACTCATCATGAACTTCTGTGGTTGCATCATGTTGGCACAGTCTTGTTGGTGGATTGCGGTCTGGATGTTTCTTGGAAAATCGGTGTATGTCTATCCAATGACCCGCCATCACTTTGCGTTCAGGGCATCCATTGAAGGCATCGGCGTCTGAGGTGCCAGAAATTTGGATTGCGCTGATGGCCAGGAGCCGTGCGTTCACTGGAGGAATGTGAGGGTTGACAAACCAAGTGCACGGCTAACCACTTCAGTCTTGGGTTCAGTGTTGGGTTGAGCTGTTTTGGCTTGCACGGCTGGCTTGGTTGCAGATATTCTGGGTTCGACCAGGGTGCCTGTTGGTCCTGTGGCAACAGGCACGAGCCGGGTCAGTATTGG
>VSDK01028327.1:380858-410906 GCA_009767595.1 Symbiodinium kawagutii
TCTTCTGACATTCTTTCTGACATATCTTCTGACATTCTCTCTGACATTCTTTCTGGCAGATCTTTTGACATTCTCTCTGACATATCTTTTGACATTCTTTCAGACATATCTTTGACATTTCTTCTGACATTCTATCCTGACATTTCTTTTGACATTCCCTCTGACATTCTTTCTGGCATATCTTTTGACATTCTTTTTGACAAATATTCTGACATATCTTCTGACATTCTCTCTGACATTCTGTCTGACATCTCTTCTGACATTCTTCTTGACATCTCTTCTGACATTCTTTGTGACATATCTTCTGACATTCTTTCTGACATATCTTCTGACATATCTTCTGACATTCTCTCGGACATTCTGTCTGACATCTCTTCTGACATTCTTCTTGACGTCCGGCAGCAAACACTCGGCGTGGATGGCCGCGGTTGAGGTCCGGCAGCAAACACTGGGCGTGCATGGTCGCGGTTGGGGTCCAGAATAAACTAACAACCCTCACCTGACAGGTGGGGAAAAAAACAGGGTTCCGGCTAACACCCTATTACACGCACAGAGACAATGATGTTTGAGCATTGCCTCACCCTATTCCGGCCTTATATGGCAGAAAACTATGTGCGTTATCTCTACTACACAAGGGGTGACTATTCTGACTGGAGATACAACATCAAAATCACTTCAAATTTCAATCACGTAGAGATCCAGCCATTCAACACCCTCTCAACTGAACGACTGGTTTGGAACTCACGTCAGCTCTGATAAAATCTAACAACCCTCACCTGACAGGTGGGGAAAAAAACAGGGTTCCGGCTAACACCCTATTACACGCACAGAGACAATGATGTTTGAGCATTGCCTCACCCTATTCCGGCCTTATATGGCAGAAAACTATGTGCGTTATCTCTACTACACAAGGGGTGACTATTCTGACTGGAGATACAACATCAAAATCACTTCAAATTTCAATCACGTAGAGATCCAGCCATTCAACACCCTCTCAACTGAACGACTGGTTTGGAACTCACATAGCTAGTTGCCATAAACTGCTTGACGTTGTCAGTATTCAAACTATCTACAGTTTAATGCTACTACTATGGCTGTCGCAACTCACATGACAGTGTGAGTCGTCTTGCAAGCTGGTTCATCAGTAGTTCCTACAGTTACTATAGTGATTCGTGAAATAACGAGTGCGATCACCATTGATGAACTATATCTATATACATGAAACTAGTATCCAATAGCGATGTTCACCAACGGCTGTCCCTGCAAAGGAACCACTCCGTTTGCCGGTGATCATTGGAGCACTAGCAGGTTGGCGACGCGTGGAGCGTCTCCGGTTGTTGTCATTACCCATGCCAATTGCAAACATCCGGTGGAGCAACATAGCCACTCAAAATTTTGAGTATGCTAAATATATCTAAGTATGCTAAGGACATCTAGATCATCCAACTATATAGCAATTCACCGGTCTTAAGTTGAGATCATCGAACACTCAAGTTGTGGGACCAAGAAAGCCATGGTTCACCCCAGTGTAACACAACAGCGCCATGCCGGTGTACAGGAAGTCTATATCACCATCCCTAAGTGGATTCCCTGATAGACCTACATGACCATTGATCACAACTATCCCCTTGCCCCTTGATTCTCTTCGCCATGGTGGTACCCATCCCGCAATGACCTTCACAACATGTCTGCATCCCAGCTTCATAGACGTTCAGCAAGACTTGGGTCGAGTTGTACACCGCCATGATTTCAAAAATGATCACCGAGCGAACGGGAGTCCTTCGCTCCATCCAACGCACAAAAACAAAAACCAAGAAGCAATAGGCAAACGTCACCAACGCAGCACTCCCCCACTGGATATCTGCCAGTTCCCGCGAGCCCAGTTCAAAAGGGGCCGCTGGGCGTGGAGTGCCCTCAGATTTGCTCATCTGCGACATGACCCACAGCACATAGCCCACGTACACCGCAGCCAAGAGCACAGCCACGGACAAGAAATTCCCAGGAGCCACTGCGGGGGAATCAGCTAGTAGACTCACCTGGGCAGGGGTTTGTGAACCTTGGAGGGTAAAGAAAGGAACCAGACTGTTCACTTTCGTGGCGTGTTCAACAATCTTAGAAGCCTTGTAAACTTAAGAATGGGTCAAAAAGATTCAAAAAGTGTGTGCGTGTGAGTATACCGTATACCACATATCGATTTCTCGCTGTTATAATGTGCAATATCGCAGGCGAGTGCATCAGTACCAACGGCAACAGCAGCAACAGCAACAGCAGCAGCAGCAACAACAACAACAACAACGACGACGACAACAACAACGACAACAACAACAACAACAACAACAACAACAACAACAACGACAACGACAACGACAACAACAACGACAACAACGACAACAACGACAACAACGACAACAACAACGACAACAACGACAACAACGACAACAACAACAACAACAACAACAACAACAACCACAACCACAACCACAACCACAACCGACAACCACAACCGACAACCGACAACTGACAACTGACAACTGAGAATCGACATCAACAACCCAAAAAGACCACATCACTTTCGCAAGGCCTGCCTGCGACAGCTGTCGCCGACGCAAGTCAGTAAATTTCTCTTCGAACATGTGCGCGAACATCTCGGGAGGTGCGGCCTGCGAAAAGAGAGCACAGAACCTGAGATTCAACGTGAAAAAATTGGAGAAAAGACTGGGTTGATATCGGTTGATATGAGTTGAAATAAGTTGAAATGGGTTGAAACAAGAGTTGAAATTCGAGTCGAAACAATGGACCATTCAGAAGGTCGCTTGGTCCAAGTACCTCGTGATTTCCGTTGCAGCCTGCAGACTCAGCCGACTGGGGAGCTGCCTTGTTGACTAGCTGAAGCATCAAAAGCCATGCCTTCACGGGTAATTTGCCGGTATATGGCTATGGGTCAATATTAAGCAACCAATAATGGTGGGCAATAGGGAAAACAATGGTTAATGATGGGAACCAGGGGTACAGGATTTTGACCCACAGCCATATCAACCATTCTGACCCACGACTAGCCATCATGAAGAAGTACATTAGCCATTGTCAACCAGCGAATCAACCATTTGTTTAGCCATGATGAATTATTCTTAGCCATTTGCTACCATTAATAAGCAGCTTATCAGCTGATTCTCCATCTCATCAACCATTAACCACGTATAGCAATCTACGGCAGAGAAACCATATGACCAACTTCTTTGCCACCATTAACCATTGACCATATACAATCATAGATAACCAGCTACTTATCAGCCATTGACCATATAACCAGCTATCATGATTCATAGCCATAAATGCTGATACCTGCATCATCTTTTACCATTGTTTTCCCACTATTGTTGGTTATTATCCCCCATGAGTTGGTTGAATAATATTCACCCATAGCCATAGCTGGTTCCCGTATTGTTGGCTATCAGCCCCTACTACTAACCATTAACCAGCTAGTTTATCATCCCGTATTAACCATTAACCACATATAGCTTGTAAATCCCCTACTATTCTTGGGTAATCTCCCCTATTATTAACCGTTAACCAGCTAATTAACCAGCTAAATGAATCATCAAGTAGCCAACTAATTAACCAGCTACATTAACCAGCTAACCACTAACCATTAACCAGCTGAGTTGGTTGGATCATGAATGATCATGACTCCTCCCTCGCCTGAGCAGGCACCTCTTGGGGAATGGGCCACGAGGCATCGTCATCACGCTCCATGGCGCCGGAGGCGTGGGCGCTCCGCGGCTTTTCGGAATTGGATCGTGGTTGGATCGCTGGTGAGGCAGTAGATATGACTGGTGAATATCTCATGACCAATACCAGTAGTAATGACTAATAATAGTGACTATTATTCATGACTGGTTAATTATCTTATCATCTAGTAATAATATCAGTAGATATGACTGGTTAATATCCAATGACTACTGATGTGATGACTAATGATCGTGAATATTGACTTAATGATGATTGTGACTACTTACTGTACTACTGATTTAATGATGATTGTGACTGGTTACTGTTGGTTCAATAATGATTATGGCCGGTTAATTAATAATGATTGAGTGACTGACAATGGCTTGATATTGATTCACTGATGGCTAGTAGGACTAATATGAATGGTTAATCGTGCTTAATGATGACTGGTGAATATTGGTTCACTGACGATTGGTAGTGGTTAGTATTTAATGGTTTATAAGTTTATAAGCCAATTGGGTTCACAACCTCTCATTGTCAACAGTGGCAGTGAATCGTTTCTATCTTGGTTAGCCATGGTTGATGAGATAATTTCTGCATTACACATGCTCTACAATGGTGGTTGATCCTTTGGCAATCCCAAGGACAAGCTCGCGCTTGATCCTGAACCCGGTGGGACCATGCATTGGTCCGACGAGATCCGCTGCCCGCCGAAGTGCCGACCCCAACAAACGACCAGCTACCGACAGCAAAGAACCAACCGCAAACAGCATCGCACTGCAACAAACAAACAAACAAACTAAGTAACTAACTAACAAACAAACAAACAAACAAACAAACTGCCTAACTAACTAACTAACTAACTAACTAAGTAACTAAGTAACTAAGTAACTAAGTAACTAAGTAACTAAGTAACTAAGTAACTAAGTAACTAAGTAACTAACTAAGCAACTAACCAAACAAACAAAATGGCTACTACCACACTCGGCCCTGAGCCGGGCCTTGATCTGAGCCTGCATGTTGGTGCCGGCCCTTGATGGCAGGTTGGCTAAGGCTGCAAAGGTTTCCTGGCGGGACCACGACACAGGTGTCTGTTCAGAGATGTGTCACCTGCGAGCGAACAAATACGCATGCCGCATGTACTTAGACTATACGGAGGTGTTTTTGTACATATGCAGCTATATCTGAATACATATCTATATTTATATATACATATACCTGTGCGTATGTATAATTTCCAGATAGATTGATTGATTGATTGATAGACTGATAGAGATAGAGATGGGGACAGGGATAGAGATAGAAATAGGGATAGGGATAGAGATATAGATAGGGATAGGGATAGAGATAGAAATAGGGAGAGGGATAGAGATCGAGATACAAGATGCAGATATGTGCACACGTACGGATGTATATTATATGGCTCAGGCAGCTCGCTTGAAAAATGAACACTGAGACTGTGAGAAGTTGCCAAAAGGGCGATCCCCCTGTCGGCTTTCAATCGAATTCCTGGGAAAATGTCAATTTGCTGGCTAACAATGGCTATGATGCTTCGTGATTGTTAATGATGGGTTAATCTGGGATTTTATTTCGCACACCGAACACAAACAGCTTCGAGCCCATGACACACCGAAGGGTTGTCACTTTCGAAATGCAGTTTGTACAACTACACGCCTAAATTTTGCTCCCCAAGGGTTGACGACGGCTGAAGCATCATGTTTTTGTTGGCAATTCTCCTGTTCAAATTTGCTCAACAGGGGCTCCATGGCTGTGGGTAAGCCCTGTACCCCTGGCAGTAATCCCAAAACGGCGAAAATCCACTCCGAATGTTCACCTCACTATGGACCACCCTTGAGAATCCGTGAACACCGGAGGATTTCACCACTTTGAAGCGCATAGCGGTAGCTATGAAACCAAGGGCAAGGAAAAGGGTCGATCGACTCAACCCACAACATCCAGCAGAAATGATGGTTTTGAGCTGCAACCATCTGCAACCTAATATTCTGGATCGATCAAAATATCCGAGCAATCATTGCAGAGATGTATGGATCACACCGGAAATGGCTAGCACCCCGATTCTGTGGTTCCCCTGCTGACTAGTGGCTGTTCCCATGAGCTTCGACTTGAGCAAGGTGTGAAATAATTTCTTGGAAATCCTCAGTGACTATGTATGTTTTACATATGGCTGTGGGTCAAAACCCCGTACCCTTGGTTCCCCATCATTAACCATTGTTTTCCCACTATAACTAATGGTCATTATCCACCATTATTGCTGGTTAATATTGACCACCCATAGCCACATATTTACAGATATACATAGTTACATAGGCCTGTGTGTCAACCCAGGGAACCACGCCAAGCACAAATAGTTCAATTGTTGGGATATCCCCCCCCCATCTTTGGTTATGCATGGCTGCGGCCCATAGCCAAACATTGATGTTGGCATGTTCCTTATTCTTGCTGGGTCTTGTCTCTTATTGACAACGATTGACCATTACCAATCATTGCCATTAATCATCACTGGCCATCATTACCAGTCATTCGGATAGCTAATATACGAGCAAATCAATGACTACCCGACTCATTCTTCGCCATCATCGACCACAATCATCCATACATCATCATCTAGATACATCTTGCGTCATGCCAAGGAACCCCATCCTAGTCTCCGATCAACTGCAGGCTCAGCCAAACAGCTAGGTGGTGATCATGATCTGCACCCAAGCATCGGGAAACAATCAGAACAGTTGAGGAATCGGTTCAAAAGCTGCAAAACACTCAACCATTGGGTGATGATGCTGAACTCTCAGTGGCGATGAAGCTTTCATTGCGATGTTTCCTATATCCATCATGGTGATGCCGTTCTTTTGGAGTCAGGGGCACCCGCGGCACGTGGCACCGTGCACCAACTATGATGGTGAATCGAATGACCAACAATCAGAAAGATCACGCATCATCCCTGAAACTGGGCATATCTAAAAGAAAGATGGGCACCATTGGGATTCCAAAAAAAAAGCAGCTACAGTAAAAAAAATCAGAACCAAATTTGCAGGATCTTGTTGGTTAAGCATCTGATTCTTGTTGGTTAAGCAAACAGATGAGATCAGATGCTTACCAGATGAGATCTTTTTGTTTTTTAAGCACCAGTTTTCTTGTTTTTTAAGAGCAACCATCCAAAAAAAACCATCTGAAAACTGGTGCTACGTGCCTCCGTGGCATCCCCTGGGTCGTTCATGGATGAGAGCCTCAGTCGTCGTTGAAATCACGACGCTGGGCGAAAGTTGCCACGTGGTGACGTAATGCTGAGATCATCATGGTATCACCCTGGTTGATGATGGTTCATAAAGGTGGTTGACAATGGCTAATAATGGTGGTTCATAATGGTGGTGACGTGATACATGAATAACCATCATGTTTGATTAATAATGCTGGTTAACCATGGTTGGTGGTTAGTAATGGTGGTTTTCAAACATTATTGATCATCATGGGCAATAAGTCAGAAATGGCTGTTGATGATGGTGAATATTGATTCTGACACCCTATGATTGGTCAATGTAGAGATTGGTGGTTGAGAATGGTTGATAATTTGGCTGCCGCTGGTGGCCAAGGATAGTTTAATAGTGGCTGAAAATGATTAATAATGGTTAATCAACTGTTGATGAGTGCATCACCTTTGGAAGAGAGTACCTGTATCAATCATGGCTATCCGATGTTGATATATCCTGTATCCGTTCCATATTGATTCTGAATATACTCTCAATCAGCAAAACTCCCATCGTTCGATCAAGCCTGGCTTATCCTTGTGGTTGACCGTGGCGATAAGGGATAACAAGTTGTTGAATTCATGGTCAACCAATTCTCTTTGATGATCATTCTCAACCGCGGCACCTTGGGTCCTGGCTGCAGGCCCTGGCGTCCAGCCGGCGTCCAGCCGTTTCTGCTGCTACGCTGCCCCCTGGGTGCCCCGCATCATCTCAGGTACCAGTTTTGGCCGCGCCCCCCCTCCCGGCCCCCCCGCCGATTCCCACGGCGCTCTCATACAAATCTACATAACATTGGTAAGATAGTAAGATCATATGCATATAAATATAAATGTATCTATATATATATATATATAAAGATATATATATATATAAATATATATATATATATATCCGAATAGATGTATGAATGCAAATTTGCATATATACAAATATGTACTTAGTTTGTATGTATGTACGACTATGTATGTATAATTATGGTTTATCTAGGTTCAAGATAGGCGTAACGGCACTTTGGCATAGGTTTGGAGCCATCACATTATCACATCATCATCAACCTCATTTTCGTCGTTTTTGTCAGCCATTTCCGCAGCTCATGTTCCAATTTCAGAAGCAATATCCAGTACCCTACAATTGCCTGTGACTCATCATGAACTTCTGTGGTTGCATCATGTTGGCACAGTCTTGTTGGTGGATTGCGGTCTGGATGTTTCTTGGAAAATCGGTGTATGTCTATCCAATGACCCGCCATCACTTTGCGTTCAGGGCATCCATTGAAGGCATCGGCGTCTGAGGTGCCAGAAATTTGGATTGCGCTGATGGCCAGGAGCCGTGCGTTCACTGGAGGAATGTGAGGGTTGACAAACCAAGTGCACGGCTAACCACTTCAGTCTTGGGTTCAGTGTTGGGTTGAGCTGTTTTGGCTTGCACGGCTGGCTTGGTTGCAGATATTCTGGGTTCGACCAGGGTGCCTGTTGGTCCTGTGGCAACAGGCACGAGCCGGATCAGTATTGGAGATTAGGAAACTGGCGTTTGAGACCAACTGACACTTGAGATGTGGGTCAAAAATTACGACGCAAATCTCTTATGTGATCTTATGTGTAGGAAATCCGACAGACTTATCACAGGTTTTACTCCTCGTTGGCGTGGTGGTGTCATGGCTACGGAAGTGCGTGGTGATCCGGTGAGAACCTCCCAGGCTCAAGGAATGCAGCTGAGCCGCCATATGGCTATGTGCCGAGCCATAGTTGAACCATTGGTTGAAATAGATGTGCCCTACCTTAAGCTATTTATTTTAGGTGGTAGGTACCTAAGGCAGGGTACATTGAAATAGATTGCTTTTGACCCATACCCAAGTGCCATGAACATCCATGAACAATGACCAGCGGAAATATTACCGCAATATGCAAACGAGTGGTTGCCAGCAAGTGGATTGCAATTTGTTTGGCATCAGAAGAGCATAAGCTATTACTAATGAATGGCTCAATCAGATTCTTGGTCTTTGCTTGCTAGTAATGGTTAATAAGGCCTAGTAATGGTTGATGATAAGGGTTCATAAGCCATGTAGTAACCATGTAAGCCAGATTGATGTTCGTTTTTGTTCAACGATGGTGGGTCTAGTGCCGCAAGTTGAGCTCGATTGATTGGATGATCGACCTGACGACCTGCACTGCCGGTGTTGGTCCAACCATTGCATGGGACCCATGGATCAGTCATTTCATCTCAGTGATTCAACCATACTATAACCATAGTCTTAGTGTTTATTGACAACTCCAAGGTTCAACTATGCCCCATAGTGTTTATATTTCTTCAGTAGTCCAAATGAGTGATTGGTGACCCTAGCAGCATAGTGTTTATTCTTAAATCCAAGGTTAAACCGGCCATCTCATCATGACGCACATCTTACCAGCACGACCCGTGGCCAGGACCGATGCTGTATGGCGTCCGAAGAGCAATGTGCCAGTCACAGCATCTCGTCACCAGCCGATGCCGAGCCAGTGACCGGTGGAATCTTCAGGGATGCAACAAAGGATGACCTGGCATGCCAAGAGGATAGAACCCATGCCAAGGCCTTTGCTAGGTTTGGATAGCTGAGTTTGCTAGCCAAAGTATTGGGACCATCAAGAGTACTATAACGGGGGTCTGGATTTGAATTGTTCGTGGCGGGGGCTGGGCTGGTAAGTGGGAAATCATGTGGGTGTTTACGTGTGGTTACTCAAGTGCAGCAGCCTCAAAAGAGTGATTTCCCATTGAAAGGCGATAATTGTTTTTCCGATTACCTGGGGTCACTCCCTTCGGGGACCAACAATGTTTTGTTCTGAAATATAGAGAGGACCCCTTCAGTGCTGTGGTGTATCCATTACTTTGGCGGTATCCCCGACACCCTTCCACATTGAACACGATGAGCCATTATCCACTATGAGTAATTCGCCTCAAGAACCAGAAAACATGAATCATGAACCGTGATTGCCATTAAGCATCAGCAACATCAGCAACATCAGCAACATCAACATCATTGAACCCTGATTGCCATGAAGCATCAGCAACCTGTGAAGTAACATGGACCATCACCCACCATGCATCATTGTCATTTGCCAAGCCTCATCGCGGAGCGCCAGGTGGTGTAAGACCTTGCTACTATGCTGAAGTGCCCGCGAAGGCACGAGCTTCTGATGATTTCGACAAGGGTTGCAGTCGAGCTATACTGGTGATAATGGTGAATAATAGTTAATGATCACTGTAGTATGTTAACGTTGGTTGATAGTGATTGATAATGGTTTGCATTGAGGATTTTTGGAAGTTTTCATCAGTTGCAAGGGATTCATCAGCCAACATGACCTGTGAATTGATTGGCTGGAGAGGACCTGATCGAAGTTCGGGCCACCAAATCTGCACGCTCACCGTGGTATGGAGGCACAAAATACGCAATATCAGATAGCTATGATTGGTTAATATCTTAACTGATCCAATCATGCATATCAGATAATTGGTAATATCAGACGGTTAAGATTGGTTCATAGGGAATATCAGACAGCTAAGATTGCATGCTGTTATGAAGCAATCATGCATCCGTTAAAAGTTAATTACACTTAATGTTCCAGAATTCCGATCAGTTCATCTCATTTTGATGCTGACTGGTTTCACACATGTCTTATGACATCGTTGTACCATGCTTCTGGCCATATACTCGTATGATCCTGGTTGCATACACATGGTTAATCTAAGGGGAATTGTCCTTAGCGTTTAACCATTTTACTAAGCATCAACAGTTGGCAACCATTACAAAACCACTATCAATGCCCTTGTTTAAATAGTGCTTATTCAAGTTATCGATAGAAACTAGTATAAAGAACTATTGTGAATACATGTTCACAATTATTGATTAACGGTACAGTAGCTTTTCATAGATTCCGTATGATACCATACTCAATAAAAACCCTTATCAATACCAACTGTATGATAGACCATAAACATGTTCACCTTAACCTCTATATATACGCATTTATTTCTACACAATTATTACCAACTATATCCCATAAAATTGCTCAGATAAATCATGATTTTTTTTATCGATCATTACTACCCAACTACATCTCATCCAACTACTAAGATAAATCATGATGACTACCTATGACTAACGATTGCATCTGATGGCGTTCCTGGCTGAGGCACCTGTGGTCACCCAGCTGGTCTCACCTGTGGGGAACCTAGCAGCCAACCCCGCTTCGGGCTTGGGGAGGAACTAGCCGCATTCGTTCGGGTAACCCATGGCTTAACAGCCATTCACTCGGCAGTCAAATGAACCAACCGCCTTCGCAACCATCCTTGTTGATCATCACCGCTGATTTGCTTCTATCAGTCATTATATGTTACCAACTGTTCACTATTGTTTTTTCACCTTGAGTATTCTTCCAGTTTTGTTCCGAATCAATACTTATTCTCAACCAGTTTTATTCCTTGTCAATAGGCACAAACCATTCTGAACCAGTATGTATGATTCCCTATGATAATTCCTAACCATTCCTCCCTACTATTCTTCTCAACCAATAAACTATGATTAGTCTTAACAGTTTGCTTCCCTATCAGATTATTCTTCACAGGTATATTCCCTATAACAATTGCTTAAATCACCAGTACGATTAGTTGCACATAAATGATGTGTTTAAAAACCACTATGAATTAAGAATCATCACATTGGTTAATAATTTATTTTGCCTCATGTGATAATCATGGTCATTGTACACCTTGGTTATGAACCACATTGGTTTATTTAACTGACACACAATGTGGTTAGCAATCATCACATTGGCAAACAATTAACCAACAATAATTAACCACATGGTTAATAACTACATGATTATTAATTGACTTGGTTAATAATAATTGGTTAATAATCAGTGGTTAATAATCATTGTAGTACACACATTGGTTATTGTAATAATCATTGTGGTACAATGTTCTGTCAATCGTTTGTTTTCAAGTCGCTGAGGCGCCGGGGGAGCTCATGGTGCATTGGCAACACGCCAGCTATTTGAACGGTGACACCTCAAGGCCGGAGACACGGGGCACTGCAGCGCGGATGTTGGGGTCGTGGTTGGGTGTTTTTGGTGAAGTTGGTTGGTTAGTTGGTTGAAGTTGGTTGGTGGGTTGGTTGGTGGATTGAAGTTGGTTGATAGGTTCACCTTGTAGGCAAACCGGTTTGCTTAAGGGCTGGCAGGTTTCAGGAAGCACAACTACAATGAAGTTGGGGGAAGCTGTTGGGAAGTGGACCATTGAGAAAAGCGCTAGCCTTCTTGCAGTGTCACTTTTGGGCAGTCATCACCACCAGGACATGTGTGGAACCCCTTTGGCACAGCAACAAATCACCACCCAAGCGACACAACCCCAAGCAGCGGCACCAGGTGTTCCTTCGCATCCTGGTGTCTCGCTGGAAATCATCCGCACCGGGGCCTGGTGGAGATGCATAGTAGAATAGGGGGGCGCAACATGAATTGCATGTGGCTATGAGTCAATATTCACCAACCAATAATGGGTGGTACTAACCATCGATAATAGGGAAAACAATGGTTAAAACAGTCATGTAATTATACACTTACACTATGATTGAAAGGATACTACAAGCTGTACTTGACTTGTACTTTTTTGTCTACATTAGATATAGTATACAGTATACAGTCCATATATCAATGTTTTTTTTTACAGGCACACATGTGTGTATCCATCATCTTGGGTCGGTTCATGACACATGACTTCGGGGTCCCCTAGAGCTTACTCAGCTTTGCAGTAGTTAGCCATTGATGTTGGGGTGTCCAATAGGGGTCCTTGCCAGGGGAAGGGGAAGTGTAGCGAGGGTCATGCCCCAACGTTTGGTCCCAACCGCTTCCAGGCATATCTTCTTGGCTCTGGTTACGTATGGAAACACTGCCACTGTACCACTGAGGCGGGTTGAGGTGACAGAAGACGATCAACACGACGGAAATGCGGAGTGGCAGCTGGCAAGTGACTGGGTACTGATTCAGATGGTACAGAGTACAGACACTGAGAAGGGCATTCATTCATCATTCATCTCTGTGAAATTGGCATGGCCAAGAAATCATTAGCCGCTCCAAGCAGCAATGCAAGTACACTGCTAAGTTCTATGTGCCGAGACGTTCTGCTGATGGTTGTCCAACGGTTCTCTTGGGGCATTGATAAGACAACTGCCGGAGCCTATCGACACATCCCAAGATGATGCCTGACGGCATGCCCGCTGTTGCGAGCCCAGGTGAGTGCAGTGAACAGGATCGACCTGTGACGGGCTGTTTGCTGACTGGCCTGCTCTCCAACACCAATTACTCCCTGCGACTGCGGGAGGCATGGGGGCTGGGGTCAGCTCAGTGGCTGATGGCATGGTCATTGTGGTTCAAGAACTTGGTTCGTGTCATCATTGGCCACGATTAACTATGAACAACCATGGTTTAGCCGCACATTGATCATAGTTAACCATGGTTGTTCATAGTTTATGATGGTTTACCTGAATTGTTGTTCATTGATCATGGCCTTCAACCTGATATCTAATAGGTCTGAACCTGAATTCAGCTGCCCGTCGGAATCGTGAACCAGTGACATTCGTTGAGACTAGGGTACCTGGTACCGCCTAAGCATCAATTGTCCATCACTACTTAACCATAGATATTTACTATAGATAAACCATAGATAAGGATAAATCATTATTACTTAGCTGTGATTCACCATGATTATTGGCTTCATCAGTTTTTCCTCACTTTTGTTGGTAGAATTGTAAAATCATGGTGGCAAGAACATTTTGCCGCTTGTTTTGGTAGGCACTGGCTATTCTGAACTGGGAATGGTCTCACTTGTGCGGTGGAAATGCAGTGGCTCCAACTTAGGGAGGAAGAAGTGAATTGCCGACAGGGATTGCCGCATCTCCACAGTTTTGAGGGCCAGCTACGGAGAAACCAATGTGGATATCGGGGGTTCTCAAAATTGGGAACCCCTAAAAGATGGTTGGTTGACTACTATAGATGGTTGATGTGGGATGATTTGGGGGTACCCCTATTTATTTTGAGAAACCACCATACACTTACCTCATGTGCAAATCAATTTGCCTGGCCGACGCACACCGCCAGGCATGTACTCGCACGGACTACGATTCGGCCTCTTGATGGCAAAGAAACCAGCTTCTCGTTAAGTGTTGAGAACATTTTTTATACATGTTTCACGACTAATGACTAATGTTAATGTTAACCCCAGATTAAAAAAACATAGCTTAATTAATCGAGGGGGTATCGTTGAAATGGGGGACTAAGGCTTTGGGGGGATACCCCCTATTAATCAACCAGGGGTTGAATCCAGGATTGCTGAACATCATCAATTGAGAACGTTTTGCTGCCATTAAGCCTCAACTGTTATCCAGCTTCCTCGGCCCCTACCGACCACTATTCGTCATTACTAGCCATAGTCCATCCAGTACTGCACAATCAAATACAAACACCAGTATTGACCGTCATTAGCCGATCCGTAGACTGGGGGACGACAAATTTTGATACAAACGGCCCTGGCAATGCCATATGTTTTTTTCCATTCTACAGGTAAATCATCCTTTGCCAGCTTCAGGTGCTAGATTGTAGTACTGTTGATCTTGTGTTGTTGAACAGACACCGTCATCCTTCTTTTTTTCAAAGTTGGATTCGGTCAAATGAGTAGCATGTGTTTAGCACAAGTCGTCATTCTATCCATACAGAAAAATGACTCCAGAGCAAAAAAAATGATGGCACCTAAACCTGGTCGACGCCCCATTCCATCAGACAATGATGCAAACCTGCCTTCTTGTTGGGCTGATGAATCACGTCTTGAACGGTGCACTTGTGCAGTGCGTACCTCAAATTTTGGCCAAGTGATGCTTGAATCAGTGACGTGCTGCAATCACTCCGGTGGGGTTTACCATTGTTACTAATGGTTAATATGAGGGCCTAAGGACGTCGGACGTCCAGTTCAGTGATGGTTTATTCTGGTAAAGAAAGATTGTGGAGTTCAGAGTTTGCACCTTTTTCAGTTGTTCATGTACTATACCCTATCCACTGGGCCCAACATATCCAGGTTTCTAACGTTTGCAAATTGTAACTTTCTCCAGGTAGCGATCAGGCTTTGCCAATGAACTTTAAGGAACTTTTTCAACTTTCCGGGAGATGTCTCAAAGCTTGGCGGCAGTATCCCGAGTAACTATGACCTCACAACCCAGGAATTGAAAAAACTGCCAACAACTTTGAAAGGGACATATGGCTGTGGGTCTAGGGCCCCCGCAACGTGGGTTGTTTACATCCTTACCGCTTTGTTGGTTAATATTGCCCCACAGCCAACCAGTTGTTGATGGAATCAATCCGCCAGTTGAACTTGGTGTTTTCTGCCCCTTTCTGGGTCAACAAGATCAAAAAGGTCGGATTCTTGGAGCCATGTTCGGCAGCCATGAAAGCAGTTGAAAACATCCACGAATCTTGTGGGCATTTTGCATGCCAAATCATGAGGAAGCTCTGGAAAACTGTGGGAATTCCACAGGGCGGGATGATGAGAACACAACTCATGAGCTTCGCGGGAGGCTGCTGAGGGAAATGCTCATTTGTGCTGATCAAAATGCCGTCCGAATTTAGTCGTTGAGAAACCGTCAACCAACAGTCATCGGTATATCCTGATTATTTGTTAGCCACCAGGACTTGCTAGCTGATTTGTTGATTGGTCTTGATTATGTGAATGATGCGTTGAATAACCATCATCAACCAATATATCCTCATTGTTAGCCACCAGGAATTGGAAACTGATTATTTGTTGACTGCTTAACATGTGAAGAAACCTGGTGTTGCTATATCCTGGTTATTGCTTATATCATGATCATCGCTATATCCTGTTTTTTTTTCACATGTTGACTGGTTAAGATTTGCTATATCCTGGTTTTTCCCGTGAGTTTCAGTTGGTTATTGCTTATATCCAACTGGTTAATTACCAATTCATATCAATTATTTATGATCATAGCAATAATAAGGATGACTTTTTTCTTTGCAGCTTTCTGAGGGTATTATCCGCAAGCTAAACAATAATAAGGATCTACCCAATAAAAAATTGCCCAACTGGTTCAATTCCTAAGCATTGACCACCTGAACTCGAGCTGAGGACTGGGCCATGTGGCCATCCTCGGTCCGGACGCTGCCGGCGCCTGCCGGAGCACCTTCTGCCACCTGTGGTGCTGCAGTGAAGATGGGAGAGGCCATGCAGATGGAGGTGCCGTGGGCGCGCCCGGATGGGTACCAAGCACCATGTGCGGTTGGGCTATGTTGGGCTGATGGACCTGGTACCAAGCATGGGAATCGGTGAACTAGTAGTTAATAACGGCTAATAATGGTTATATATGGTGAAAATGGTTGATTATGATCATTACTGGTTGGTGGCTGCAGCAATTTTGTGATGGTAAATGCATGGCTCAAGATCTTTGTCAGAACTGCAAACTCTAAAGATTGGGTAGTGCTTCTTTTTTAGGCAACAGCCTAGCGCGTACACACTGCGTCCATCACTGCCGAAGTCTTGAAGTTCTCACACTGCAACCGTATCCTCATCCCACTGTTTCTTTGTATTTGTTTCAACTATCTCTTCTCTCTGTCTCTCTCTATGCGCTTTTGTTTCTGCTTCTTGTTTGATTTATATTATATACAGTAATTTTAAAGGTCTTTTTTCATTACTTAGACAGATCATGAAATAATTTGATGGATAGAGATATCGCTCTGTTGGTATTTTCAGGGCCCCCATCATTGCATGGCTCACCTCGCTGCAGATCACGTGGATTCCCGGAGTGGCTGCGGATTGCAGTTTCCAGGCCGAAGGGAGGGACCGGCTGGTGAGAAGGGTGACACACCCACTGGGGATTGGCGTAACCCGCGGGTATGGGTAACATAGAGATCCACAGTCAGAACTCCCCCATATGTTATCTAGGTTCAAGATAGGCGTAACGGCACTTTGGCATAGGTTTGGAGTGTAGGTACGGACGACTAGTACGGACGACTAGTACGTACGCTTTTTGGATGGTTTTGTTGGTACGAACGGCTAGTGCGGACGACTAGTACGGACGACTAGTACGGACGCTTTTGTTAGGTTCTCTTGGTACGAACGACTAGTACGGACGATTAGTGTGTACATGTGCTGTCTGGTTGTTAGGCCATTGGTTTTGTTTTCCGGGAGCATATGGCGTTGAAGTTTGAAGTTTCAGACAAGTTGCGGCGTGGAAATTGATGCCACTGGTTCATAGTTCATGTCAGTGCTTGCGTTTAAGATCTCCCTTCTCTCAGAGGTGAATTAATTGTTTAGTAAATTTGGGGGTGCATCTGATGCCACCCACCCCCCAAAAAACATCACATCACCTACCTCTAGAGGTGAATTAATTGTTTAGTAAATTTGGGGGTGCATGCATCTGATGCCACCCACCCCCCAAAAAACATCACATCACCTACCTCTACCCACCCTGAATAATTTCGTTTGAACTTCCACCACCCCAAAAATGATATTTAAAAACAATTATTCCAGGTGTAAGGGGTTACTCATGATTGCAGTGATCCTCCGCCCCAAGATAAAGTAGTTTGATTAATCCGGGCGGGTACCCAGTGATTGGAGTCCATGTTGGGCATGCGCTGGAAAAAAATGAAGCATGGTTAACTCTGCTTGTCGGCAGCATGTTGGCAGCACAATTTCAGCCTGGATTAACTACAACAAGCTTTTCCTTGGCATGCACCCTGCCTACATGCCCACCCCCTCAGCAATGAAGCATGAAAGGAAATTGGGAACATTCAAAATCTTGAAAGCCATGAAAAATCAATAATCAAAGAAAAAGGAGCGAACACACGCCACACAGTACTAGGAAACTGCTGGCTTGTTGGCTTCTCTCGGTTGAAATTACTTTTGGGGCGGAGTGCTACCAAAGGACCTATGGATTAAGTATTGCCATCTTTTCCGGGCATGCGCCGAACCTACATGCCCACCACCCAACAATGAAGCATGAAAGGAATGAAAGCTACGAAGAATCAATAATCAAAAGGACAAGGAGCGAACACGCCACAGAGTGCTAGGAAACTGTTGGTTTGTTGGCTTCTGTCGGTTGAAATTGCTTTTGAGGGTGAGGTACGACCAAAACACCTGTGGATCAAATATTACCATCTTTTCCTGGCATGCACCCTGCCTACATGCCCACCCCCTCAGCAATGAAGCATGAAAGGAAATTGGGAACATTCAAAATCTTGAAAGCTATGAAAGAATCAATTATCAAAGGAAAAGGAGCGAACACACGCCACACAGTACTAGGAAACTGTTGGCTTGTTGGCTTTTGTCGGTTGAAGTTATTTTGGAGGTGGGGTACTACCAAAGGACCCGTGGATTAATTATTATTATCATCTTCTCCTGGCATGCACCGTTCCTACATGCCCACCCCCTCAACAATAAAGCATGAAGGGAAATAGGAAACATTTGACTTATCAGGCAATGACAGCATAAATTATTATTCCAGGTGTGTTGGACTGTTTTGGGAAGCGTTTTATGATATCTCTTGAGGAATGATTTTGGGTGGCGGTTAGGGAAGGACTTTGTTTTTCTCAAATTGATTGACGGTATCACCACTGCTGGGCCTCCATCATTTCGCTCAATCCGTAGTTTGCACATTCGCACAAATTTTCCGAAGTCAAAGGTAGTTGAGCAAATCAAAGGTACTTTGCTGAAGAATTTCGAGCAAAAAAAGACATCTATTTGGGGGAAAAAAATCAAGAACCGACTCACCACCCAAAATAGATTACTTCAGATAGGGGAGATCGTTTGAGAGCCATGGTGTACTGAATGGCTTCACAGTTGAGGGACATCCTGACCTCATCTGGGGATTTGCTGGTTTCATTTCCTCCCAATGTTTGTATCAAATGTGTCATTCTTTGTACCAACTATCGTACTGGTGCGTGCGCCAACTGCACCCCATAGTTGTACCACATGTATGTACCATCGTACTGTACCAACTTTAAGGCCCCCCCAAGCCCCCCCCAACGTCATATGTTCCTTAATAAAAACAATTTGGAACGATGACTCTGGGGGGGTCTTGGGGGGGCCTTAAAGTTGGTACATGATGTTGGTACACTAGTTGGTACGATTGTTGGTACGACTGTTGGTACAACTGTATTTGAATTTGCGCAATTGCTGTTGTGATTGGCGCTGCACTTCATGCAATATTGCGCTGCATGTCCATGCAAAGTCCAAGCAACGTGGCGCTAAAAACACATATCCCACCGTGGTTCCCTTTGCTTGATGTTGCTTAATGTGCGAGTGGCTGCCAGCTGAATGAAATAATGAAGCAGTATACTATATTCAGGATCATGCAATGGTGATCCCTTTTCGAATTAAGGGGGAGGTGTCAGGAAACATAAATCACAGGGGCATAACTTTTTTCATTACAAATATTTGCGCATCCTCAAAAATGAGAGAAATACAAAAAGCTTTTACAATGTCGAACATCACCCCATTACAAAAAGAGGAACATGAAGTTAAGCATCCAAGATTATTTTTGCATCAGCTCAAATGGAGATTATGAAAGTTGCACACCCCGGTTTATAGAACAGTGGTAGGTCAGGTACTGAAGTATCACTTGGTTTTTGTAGGGAAGTTTGGTGACATGGATGTTTACTTTTGTTGTGCTGTGCTCCTACTTGCCACTACTTGGCGCTAATTCCGACCAATTGCCACTAAATTACTCAATGACACGAAATTGCACAACTGACACTAAATGACGCTAGTTGACACTCATATCATATTATTCCTACCATGTTTTGCTGGAACAAAGTGACGGGTGTTGGAGCTGCATGCAATAGTTGAGTGCGAAATGCATTTGCTGGGCCTGGCTGCATGATCAAATTGTAGCAACATTTTTCTATAGTACCAAGAGTGACCCTCTACTCCAAGAGTGTCTTCCGAGATTGTTACTTGAAGAGTTTCATTACAAGAATGTTACTTCAAGAGTGTTGTGTTTTTCCAACAATGTTTTGCCAAGAGTTTCTCACCGAGAGTGCCACTCCAACTGTGTTTTAGCCAGAGTCACGGTGCAAGAGTGTCTCGACAAGAAGAAACCACACAAGTATCTTGCAAGACTGTCGTACAAAGAATGTTCAAAGAAATGGCACCTTGAGTTCAAAAAAACTTGATGCAACCAGCTCCTGAGTTAAAAAAAAACTTGCTGCAACCAGCTCCTGATCCTGCGAAAGAACAACACTGGAACTGAAAACAGACAATCTATGCATTCTGCAGCTTGAATTTGGCTGAAAAAGTCCCTTCTAAGGATGGCTCACCAAAATGAAAAGCATAGACGCTAGCATCTCGATGCCGTTTATTGTAGCTGCCTGGGGGAACCAAGGCTCACGCAACATGTTGTAGGCAAGACAGGGCTAGAACACTATATGTATTTCCAACATCTGAGACCGTTGCCGCACCCAGTGCCAGACAGCTCGATGACGACTTTCACCGTCCTTCTGAAAAAGAGGAACGCAAAATGTCCAAATTTTGTCCCTACAGCACTACAAAAAGACCCTTGTACAAATAGTGTTCCTTATAGGATTCGACAGAGAATGTCAAAAAAATCAGCGACCAAAATGTGAGGTCTACAAAAATCCAGCTCAGCTTCAACAATGGCAAACAAAACACCCCATACAAAAAGCAAGGACCCAACCAAATTTACTCAAATAAAATCGTAGCAAAAACCTGGCTCATAGGGGGCTCAAGTCCTAGCTTTTTGTAGAGGTATATAATTCCAACGGGGATTAATGGTGTATTTTTGTGGTCTGCAGGTTGAATTTGCATGGTTCAACATGGTTCAACCATCATCCGTTGAATCATCGTACCACAAACCGTACCATACTTGTACCATCGTACCGCACCATCGTACCGCACCATCGTACCGCACCATCGTACCGCACCATCGTACCGCACCATCGTACTAACACGTCGTGCTGGAACCGTACCAATGTTCATGAGGACATTTTACACCTATCTTGAACTTAGATAAATTATGGTCGTATAGATAGATACATATATATATATATACATATATATATATATATGACTCGTGGATGCAAGTGCGTGTGCAAATGGGAAGGTCACTTACTCAAACCATGATCTTCTTCGCCGTCGACTGTGATTGACCGCCCGTCAAAAATGCTGGATCAAGGGAAAGATCAGACACAATTTCAGAACCATGGATGTGCATGTGGCATCCTGCGCAGCTCTTTCAGGTCCGAGGAATAGCTACCACAAAGCATCAGCCCTCAATTTGACCAGACAGATCCATAGCTAGCGCTTTCCCTTTGGGCAGTTGCTTAAGGATATCACACCATGGTGGCTCATGGTTGATGATGTCACCACCCTGCCACGCCGAAGCAGCGGTGCACCTTATCACCAGGTTGTGCCAAGTGAATGGCTTTTCTCACTGCGGCGGTAGCGCCTTGGATGTCCTCGCCATGATGGCCTAACTGCTGGTAATGATCGCTTAAGGAGTCAACAACCAACAATGATGGGCTTGATTCATGTGCTTGATTCAGGGTTGATTGATCGTTGAATCGTTGACTGATGGTTCATTGACAGTTGGTTGACGCTGGATGGTTCATGGTGGTTATATCACCTGATGATTCATGGTGATTAATGGGGTAGATCCTGGTGATTCTTCGGTGCAGTGACACCAAGACTTGAACCGGCGCAGAAAACCTCAACAAGTAACGAGGGATTTGCCATCTGCGAAGCTGGGGGCCCCTGAAAATTGCTAGGGTTCTAATATGCTTAACATAGGGGGTGGTTGGCCTAGTAGGAGGCAGGGTGGGGTAGTGGTGCCAACAAGGTGGATTCTACACATTCTCATGTGAGGCCCGTGAGCGAAATCGTGCCGAAAAGGGAAGCACTTAGCCACATCCTTTGCGATCCCCCCGGGGTAGTGACCAAAACTCAAAGGTACCAAGAACCACCCGAACCATGGGAGTAGTGAACCCGACAGCCAGGTACAGTACCTGGTCATAGCTTTGAGATGCAGTACTCACAGCCTGCCATGACCTCCATGGGTCACTGCTACCTTGATGCCTTGCTGAACCATGCAGCTCCATGGTTCCACAACGGTAGACACTGGCCATCTGTTGGTCCCGGGTAGAGGTCAACCTCCCAACACGGAAACTTTGTCAAACCCGGGTTTCTGGACCTGGAAACTGATCACACTTTCTGGGTACCACCAACAGCGGGATGTCTCGCCGCGTCCGGTCCTTGATGCTCACTCCTACCAGCATTTTGGTGGAGAGAGCGATCCTGGATGAGCTGGTGTGTGGCTTGGCCTCTTAGGGCCTCCTAACACCCCCTGGAGCTTCAGCACAGCTATACCTGTAGCATGCAATCATCTACAATCCATAAGAACTGATTGAAGTGTTTGCGAAATCAGCCCCTATTCATGGTTTACATATGTACCATGACTACAAATCATGAGTACTGATTGTTTAATAGCAACCATACAGCATAGCATATAATTACATATGATTACCGAAAGAGTTGGCAGCTAATAGCCTCAAGAATGCCTTAAGTAGTGCATGTACACTAATCAGCAATATGGATCCGTCTAGCCTCTGCTCTATTAACAGTTAGTTGGCGGTATATCCCTATCATTGTTGTTTATTAGCTATTATTAGCCATTGATTAATCACTAGTATCCAGCACTTAACCATTACTAATTATATACAAAGCTGCGAAACCCGGAAACCACAGGTCCTGGAGGAAAACATGGCCACCACCGGTGAAGCGCCACACTGAAGCCAAAGCTTCGGTGCACATCGTCGAGGCAGGGTCGGTGCTGCCATCACCCGCTGCCGAAGCTGTGGAGATTTCCATGATGGAAAGTCTAGGCCCAGGCTTCTGCACGCAAGAATGGCACATGTGTACATTTATGTGCGTGAGTATAGATAGGGAGGGAATGGAGACAAAGACAGAGACACACATACACACATACACATACGAGACATAGAGAGAGAGAGAGAGATTGTGCCTGCGGGACAAAACAGCAACAAGATGTTGGTATTCTGTCTCAGGCAATGCTAATCCGTACTTGGCCTGAACCCCCCCCACTACAGCCATGTAGTACTGCCAAACGTTGAAAGCATTGTGGGTCTAAGACTTGCACCTGTCACACCACTCGCTCAGCTGGTCAACTGTTGATGATTGATGCTATGATGCTAGCCACTGTCTTTCACTCCTGGGATTGGTACAAGCGCCCAACCACTCACCAACTCACCACCCGGGAGCTGTTTCTGCAGGGTGACCAGCTGCTGAAGCTGTACAAACTCGCTCGCGTGCGACGCTCACGCTCTCGCCCGGATATTCGGTCGTCGCGTGCGCCGGCGTGCGACGGCATGGGATGTCTCAGCCAACAGATTGGTCGTCCGGACGCGGGCTGATCGAAACAATCAAACTGTGATGAAGTTGACTAGCCATGTTTGAAGCCAGTAGAACAGCCAACACAACTTTCAGGGAACGGCTATGAGTCAGAACTACAACCAGATTGCACACGTTTGGGATGTGAACAGCTGGGGTAGATACCGAAAGTTACTGATACAACCCTGGACTGTAAATCCCTTGGCAGCTCCACAGAGGCCTTGCTTTCCAGGCCGAAGTCGACCTATCCTTTCCCAAAACCCAAGTAAACTCGAAAAGCTACAGATATTCAGGGACTACTGCTAGTATTTCTTTCCCCTTGGTATTCTTTTTCCAATACCTAGACCTAGACTCGAAACTTGGCTGAAGACTGGAGGTCCTTTCCGCGGCAGGAAACATCTGGTGCTTTGCCAGCCTGCAGAATGTAAGCCGCTCTGCGCCATCAGCTGCAGTCTCAAGCAGTGCCGGAGAGCTGGTACCGAAGGCGAAGGTGGTTGACTCATATCTGGAGGTAAATCACCAAATATGTATGGCAATATTGGAGTTTCTCAAATTGATTGATGAATTTTTGGATAATCCAAATGGTTTATCAATGGATTGAATGGTTTATCAATGGTTTGTCAACTGATTGATTTTTTAAACATATGGGTGTTTCTCAAAATATCGGCACCCCCGAATCATCCAATATTAGTCATTGATAGTTATAACCCAACCATCTTCGGGGGGGTCCCTATTTTGAGAAACCCTCATACAATCATATATCCATTAATTCGAAGGATTGTAGCAAATCTTGATAGATATCAAGAAGTTTGCACAACAACAAGGTCCCATTGCTGTTGGTCACCGCATTTCATGCCTCTGAAACGGCTCATGTTTGCAACGGCCAAGGCCTTCCATGAACCCTCTGGCAATTTAACAGCGGACTGGAAAATCGGTCAATTTATGCATCGTTTCCGAGGCTTTTCTCCACAAAATATGATGATTTCCCAGCCAGCGAACCTGTTAGATCCCCGGAGAACCAGTTCTCAACCATGATCAAACATTATTTGCTCTCATGCTTATCAAGATGGCCTTAAATCATGATAATTTAACAACATGGCAGAATGGATCATTATCACAAGTCAGGGAGATTTATCAATAGCGATCATTGATGACCATGGATGATAATGAATGTAGTGTGCTTCAATGTGCTTGAAAGGTTTTGAAAAACAGCATTTCTTATCAGACATAATCAATATATGTACTAAATAGGATCAATATAGACACGCTCACACATTCGCTTTGTCCAAAGGTCTAAGTTGCAGAACATCACTACATATAATGCTTCTTATATGTAAATACATGATCAACAAACATTGTTGTCAAGCATCCTATATATATATATATGGGATCGGGTGGATAATCGTGCCCCTTGGGAACGCTTTAAAGGCAGCATCCTTGATTTGTACACCTCACGTACCCATACATTATATATATATATTCACAATCATATATGGCTGTGGGTTGATACCAGGTACCCCATCTCAAAAACGAAAGAACAGCTATCAAACTCTTGGGATGGGTCAGAGCTGACAGGCCAAAACCAACCACTGGCCAGTATTAAAAATGTTTAACCATCATTAAGAGAGCTGACAGGCCAAAACCAACCAACCATTCAAGACTACACAATCGTTCCGACGCTCACCATTCACTGCACCGGCTGCCGCGACTGCACCGATGCTAGAGGAGTCGGTCATCGGATCAGCGGGTCAAACAGAAGCATCCGCTGGATCAGCAAAGTACTGCCTGGGGACAGACACAACTCGCTGGGTCAATGGTTGAGATGTCTGGCCATGTTTCTTAATACTAGTTGGTCATGATAATCATAAGCAGTACAGTGAATTGTTGGCTTTAGTGCTTCAGCGAATGGCTTATTGTTGTCATAAACAGCCAGCAACCATTCACCACAGGTGTTTCAATGTCGCCAATAGTGATTAAAATCATTGGCCTCACTTGGTTTACGGTGTTGAATCATCATGACTCATAGTGATCAAAATAAGCTTCGGTGGTATCCCCCACAGCGGCGGCCAAACGGTATCACCCTTTTCGCTGGGAACCTCGCCCTGCTGCACCAGAACCTCACCACCGGAACTTCCGCCAGAACCTTACAGAACCTTCCAGTGCTGCGCGGAACCTTCGGGATCTTTCCGGAACCTGGACCGGCTGAAGACCACTGAGCTTACACTGCTGGGGAAAAATGGTTGATGATTAATTGATGGTAGAATCAGCGTTTAGTTGATGCTTCATCCATGGCTACTTGCCATCACGGTATATCATGGTTGAAGAGTCGTTAACTGATGCTTCATGGTCATTGTTCAATCGATAGCTGACAAATCCAAGCTGTTTCATGATGCTTAATGGTTTATCAAATAGCTGCTGAATGATTAATCAGAGCTTTATGATTTGTCAATGGACCTGGGTTGAGAGCTTACAGTTCGGCGCCCATGGCGGAATGGGATACTCACGACAAGCACAGGCCTGACAAACAAAATGCATAGACAAATGGTCCACTTTAAAAAGGATTGATATGGACGATGGTTCACATTGAAGGAGCATCAGAACCAGATCTTGTTCCCCTGATGACCAGCCTCAATTTCACTAATCAATCATATCAAATCCATTCCTTACTATCCCATGGATGCCCCATCCGTTCCTTACTATCCCATGGATGCCCCCGTTCCTTGATGGTTACCCCCAGGGCTTCTGATGGACCCCTTTCCGCTTCACCCAGAGATCCACTTGCCAAGTCTCTCGGGCATCGCAGACATGGACTCAAAGAGGCCCGCCTGACCGCGAAACGAAGGACCGATGGGAACGGTGAAGGGTGAATGCTGGTGGATGGTTGGTAGCAAGGTTAAGGGGTAATGATGGTTGATTCTGATGATGATGATGGTGATGATGATGATGATGATGATGATGATGATGATGATGATGATCATGATGATGATCATGATGGTGATGGTGATGATCATGATGATGATCATGATGGTGATGGTGACAGTGATGGTGATGATGATGATGATGATGATCATCATGATGATGATGATGATCATGATGATGATCATGATGGTGATGGTGATGATCATGATGATGATGATGATGATCATGATGGTGATGGTGACAGTGATGGTGATGATGATGATGATGATGATGATGATGATGATGATGATGATGATGATGAATAAAGATTGATGAAGGTTAATGAAGGCCTATTGGAAACAATATTTGACCTTAGCTACTAATTACTACTGGTTCATGAGCTTAATCGTTCACAAGGGTAAGACATGTGTAATCATGGCTAAACATGCTCCATTGTCGCTAGTGGTGGTGAATGATGCTTAATTCATCATGAAGAGATATCAAGAATGACGAATAGTGGTCAATGGCTACCACTGCGAAAGGGATTGATAGGGCTTCATAGTCGGCATCAACAATGCGGTCACCATATGCGCAAGGCTCCCCAACATTCCCGATTATTCCCTTTTATGAACCTACTCTTCAGCTATTCACCTTTTATCAACTTGCCATTAGCCTATTATTGAGCTAATATGAAGCTGCTTGTAACCCATGATTCAGCAGTAACCGTGGTTCATCATCGCTAGTTGCTTACTAATGAATACTAATGATTGATGAATGTTGCTGATGAGTTCATGCGGCCTGTAATAGTAGAAAGAAGGAACTACCTGCAGTTTTGGGAGCTCAATGGTTGTTGACATTTAGCAAATATGGATAGACCTTGAGTAGGAACGCAACTCAGTAAACTAAGCTAGAAGTTGAAGATCCACCATTTATGGCTGGCTTACTTATAAATACCAGTGTGGTGACTTTAGCTTCCAGGTTGGTTTGCCTGAGAGTACTAGTTGTTGTAGTAGCGCCGGCCGCAGGCCGTGAATCAAAACAAGGCAGGACATGTACCAAATTATCACGAAATTGACCCCGAACATAAAGGGTGTTTGTATGTTTATTTATGGTAGTGAGATAGTCATAGGCTTCACAATTCAAGATTCCGTTGTCATATCGTCAGCCACACATTGAGGATATCATTGATGTTGTTGCTGCTTATCAAATAGTGGCTATGTTAAGAGCTGTTGTTGTATAGCAACAATGACGATGGTAGCTATACAACAACGATAACAACTGTTCCTCCTAGTTGGTCACCAAGACTTGTTATACTACTGCGGTAGGCTGCTATCAAGTCCCAATCCAAGTTACGCACATTGGCACCACTGCGTTGTTATCCAGCATGACTTCAGGGTTACCAAGCAAGTTGTACTGGAAGCTGTTAAGGGATAACCACTTCTGCTGAATGACTATCATACCACTGCTGGGTTTTTCGCCGCTGACGTCGTGATTTCGGGCCGATCCATGGGGCCCACCGAGGCCTCGGTGCGATGCGTCTTGGTGGGCAAGGCCGCCACCATGGGCAAACTCTTGGGTGTGAGCTCCGAACCTTCAGAGGCTCCTGCCACGACTGGTTCAAGCCACCGGTTGGACCCACCTAGTTATGGCATGGTTTATGAGTGGTTAACAATAGAATCCACAACGGCTAGAAAGAGCATTTCAGCAATCAATGAGGATTATCAACTTTGATGGTTGGATAAAAAAAAATATCAATGATTGATAAACTGGATGATAGCTGGGGGTACCCCTATGACCTGAGAAAGCACCAATTCCAAATGGTGAAGAAGTCATAAGGCTGGATATATTAATGTGGAGAGTTGATGGTTCAGTCAATTTTACAGCTGACGCTGAATAGATGTTTAGTCAGCCTTAAGAAATGGTTAAGTTGACATACTTAATAGGGTGTAATAATGTGCAATAATTACCAACAATCACGAGGGTACGTAATAATGTGTAATAATTACCAATTACCAAGAATCAAAGGGAATATGGTGAAAGCATTCGAGTCGCCAGATGTAGCACATGAGAACCACAAGGCTTCTGACCATCCACCATAGCAATCTGCGTCACGGTCAAGTTTCAGCCGCTCGTTCAGGTTAGCGAAGGCTTTACACCAGCCATGCCCACCAAACACAGAATCTGCGCACAGATGAGAACCGGGTCTTCCCGACAACAGGGGTTGATACATGTCCTCCGTGATAGGGTTCATGGCATGGGCATGTCATGATGCGCACCCACGCAGCCCAAGCATCTTGGGAAACAGCCCTGGAATAATTTGTCTTTAAAACTTTCCTCACAAGTTCCACGACCCCAAAAAAGTAATCTGGGCGCTGGATGCTTACTTTGCAATCTTTGGATTCCAGGAGTTCAAGCCGCACAAACGTGCGCAAGGGGCGCCTCGCAACAGCTTCACCTCGCCACGTTCAGCTTCCTCCAATGGCCCCCCCAAGCACGCGGCGTGCGCCTTCGGAGATGGTCGAGAGCTGGTCCAGCGACAGACTTGGCTGAAGCCAGTCATGCGCAAGGGCTTCCTATGGCGGCGGGTGATCAGTTGATCGTTGAGCCACCGGTGAGCCACCCTTGAGGCCGGGCAGTTGATTTATGTAGCTGAAACGGGCTTGAAACTGGTGACCGTTTTTCAGAGCCCTGGTCTTTTTTGTTCATTATGATCTCTGAAGAACAAACCCATCGGATCCAAATTATTCATCGAAGAATCCAAATTATTCATCTAAAACAACAATGTCTGTGTTTGGGTCGTTTTGACTTGAATTGAAGGTTCTCGCCAATGTGCTACACGGAAGCGGTGGACTTCATCCGATCAGAGATCAACTGTTGCATGACACAAGACCTTGGGATTTGGCAAACCATCATGATTGATTATCATGTTTGATGATCATGATTGATTGTCATGATTGATGATCATGATTGATTATCATGATTGATTGTCATGATTGAGAATAATGATTGATTATAATGATGATGGTGGTGATGATGGCGATGACGATGACGATGACGATGACGATGACGATGATGATGATGATGATGATGATCATGATGATCATGATGATCATGATGATGATGATGATGATGATGACGATGATGATGTTGATGGTGATGGTCATGACAATGAAGATGACGATGGTGATGGTGATGGTCATGACGATGAAGATGACGATGACGATTACGATGACGATGATGGCGATGATGATGATGATGATGATGATGATGATGATGATCATGATCATGATCATGATGACGATGACGATGACGATGACGATGACGATGACGATGCTGATGCTGATGCTGACGCTGCTGGTGATGATGACGATGACGATGACGATGACGATGACGATGACGGTGACGATGACGATGACGATGACGATGACGATGACGATGACGATGACGATGACGATGACGATGACGATGACGATGACGATGACGATGACGATGACGATGACGATGACGATGACGATGACGATGACGATGACGATGACGATGACGATGACGATGACGATGACGATGACGATGACGATGACGATGACGATGACGATGACGATGACGATGACGATGACGATGACGATGACGATGACGATGACGATGACGATGACGATGACGATGACGATGACGACGAGGACGACGATGACGATGACGATGACGATGA
>VSDK01028327.1:414455-429521 GCA_009767595.1 Symbiodinium kawagutii
AAGCCCCGCCATGGCTCGGTGGCGAAAAGCCACGGAAGAGAAGCTGTTGGCGATTCGATGAGGGGTTCATTTCTTGGATTGAACCAATCCAATGGTTAAGACTTAAGAGATTAACATAGGGGTTCATGCCTTGATTATGCGACTGGTTTTAATGTTGATTAGACATTGAAAATGAGATCCAACCCGTGGTATTGATCACAACAGTCAATGGTTGTAGTTGTTTCTCTGGACCGCCAAATTGTACGTATGTTTGATGTGGTGTGCTCTTTGTATAGACGCTTTCTACACCAATTTTTGGCAACCAAAATGCTGGGCAAATGACCAGCCACCAATCATTAGACCTGGTGCCACCCGGGTGCCCTTCGTTCTATACCGACCTATGATGAGGTTCGTCTAGTCGCACCACCCGTCTCACCATGATTCCGTGATGATACCAATGTATCTTTGAGACTCTGCAACGTAAGTTTTATACTCCTCAATGTGTTTGCATAAAGCTTATCCAATATCAACGGAGACTCCCATTCATGCTTTTCTTCGCAAGCGCAGTGGTGGAACAATAGTCCTGAGTCTTCCAAGAGTGAACAGAATTCCTGGTCTTGAACGTGAGGTCAAGATATGTCAATTTGATAAGCAAACAGGCTGGATGGATCTGGATACATTGCTCAAAGATTGCAATGTATGCAAACTTGGTGTTGCCGCGATTTCCGCAATAAGTTTATGCGACCAGTAACTTCAATAACATGGTCAGCAGGTGTGCAACTGGTACAAATAGAATCTGCTGGTATCTACCAGCTGACTGGCATGTGATATCCAGGTCTGCCTAAACCTCCCTCTATGTCTGTATATGTACGTCTGTAGTATGTGTATGTATATATATATATATGTATTTATTTATCTATTTATGTATTTATTTGTTTATTCATTTATTTATTTATTTATTTGTACATGCATGTGCGTACATTATGCGTATAGTTGTGTGCATATATTCCATCTGACTTGCTCGTTTAAATACGTCATAGTCATATGTACATGTATGTTTCAGTCTTAGATGAACATACATACATACCATGTATGAAAATATCTCATTGAACTTACATATATATATATATATCAAAAGGTTATGCACATATGATAGTGTCTTTCATTTGTTGGAAATGATCAATATACATATTGAATTCATAGACGTCAATTTTTACCTACTACTATAGCCATATATCTGAATATAGAACTTTTTTGGTATTATGAAACAATAAGAGCAATAACAATACAACTATTAGAACAGATGATGAAGAAATAAGATATATTGTCTAATTGTTGATACAATCAACAGTGCATATCAACATACAATAAGAAATAAGATACATCCACACATTCTTTATTATACAAAAACAATGCATATCAACATACAATAAGACTACATTAATCAATCTATCACCATACAATGATGTAGAACATTCAAACTATTAGCATCACCATATAGTTCAATTAGTAAATGTCTACTACATACCATGTTCTCTCTGCAGCTTGGCCACGCACGGCCAACTTGGGGGACTTGCTCTCCATGAGTTTGAAGGGCACCTCCAGGCCTCAGCAGCGTCTGCGCCAGGCGCGGTCCATGGGTACGCGCCCCCCCAGGGTTGAAGCCGAAGCCTATGAGGTGGCTGAATCCATGGGCAGATCGGGTGGTTTCTGAATGGTTTCATAGGGGAAACCATGGTATGCCATAGGGTTTCATAGGGTTTCTTAATGGTTTCATAGGGCTTCTTAACGGTTTTCTTAATGGTTCCATAGGGGATCATAATGGTGATAGCCAGGGAAAACCAAGGGATTTTCTTGGGGATGATCCCACAGAACCATAGGATATAAAATAAAACCATGGAAAGTTCACCATACAGTTGCTTACTAACCTTCTAAACTCCGGTAGCTCAACTGATCCCAAGCAGCTTGGTGAACTGGGGACATCCAAGTAGAGAGGAGAACGAAGCGTACGACATCAATAATGCTCCATTTGCTCATAAGCCCCCTCTTGTTTGATGGCAAATCACAAGCTATTTCAGGCAAATGGGAGTGGTTGAAATATATGGATGTACCAGTAAAACAGATTGCACAACCAAAGCTTGCAACTCATGAGGTACATGGAATCGCAAAACTGCGCATCTGTTTGGAATATTTGGGAACCCGGCTTGCAAATTATATATCTGCTTCTGATTTCCAGAGTGTACTTGCTTAAAACATGCACACAAAAAATGGTAGGTATAAAGCCACTTCTGGATACCCCCCATGTCTTGCAAAGCATCAGCCAGACGAGTCAGTCTACCTTAATGGGCATGTGATCTACCATCATTTGATCTACCCAGTAGTAACTTAAATAAACCATTTGATCTCCTAGATACCTTAAATGCAAAAGTGCCTTCCCAAGTGCGTGTTCCATGTTGCTCCGTTGGTTTTGCCGAAAGATCTGCCTCGTGAATTCACGGTGATAAAAAGGAGGCCTCGAATTCGAGGGTCGCCCTAGCATAAGCCATCATGAATCGCTTGTGTCGCCATAGTGATTCCATGAGGTACATAAGCCATTGTTTCGGCCGTTGGAGGTATCAGTATCAAAATTACAACCACATGTGACAGGAGCAAGAGACCAACGCGGTGAAGATGCTCATGCAGTGGTGAAACTGTCATCCAAGGATGTAGCGCAGTTACCCTGAAGAGGGTTCTAGTCGTTGGTTTACCCGGTGATTGCCAGCGGTTTAATCTGCCAGCTGGTCCACTCCGCAACACGATGCAGCTTTCAGCAAATGCTTAGGGAGGCTCATCATGTTGTCTCCCCCCGTGGCAAGCGGGTGATGCCTGCATGGTGACGGATCCCTGGGCATGGAGTCATCCTGCTCCTGGACGTACTGATGGTGCCCACATGACGATGTCTTAAAATTGAGAACTCCCCAAAATGGATGTGTTATTCCTAAAAATGTTTAAAATCACATTTGGCTATGGGTCAAAAACCTGTACCCCTGCTTCCCCCATCATTGACCATTTTTTCCCTATGAAACGGGTTGTGAACTTATCCCCCAATATTGGCTGGTTAATATTGACCCACAACCATTTTAAGAAACCACCACATATAACCATGGGGATTCACAACTTCATCCATTACCGATGGCATCACTCCGATGCCAACCTCGGATTCTTTGGAGCTCATGGTGGGATCTTTCGTCAACAACTGGGACCAACGACTGGAACTGGGCGGGACAATCTACACTGCGAAGATCAAGCCTTGTAACCCATCATCAATCTATACTGCGAAGATCAAGCCTTGTAACCCATCATCAATTATAAAAAACCGTCATTGACATTCATTATTGCTGGTAATATGATGGATTATTGCTTGATGATGATCAAGCTTTGAAACCCAATCAACCATCATTGAGCATCAAATAACCATCTTTGTGCACATTCATTAATTATCAGGTACGTAACCATCCGAAAGCCATGATTGCTGCAAATCTTCATCATTAATCATCATCAAGTAACCATCCTCAACCATAATTGCTGTAGGCTATCATCATCAACCATCATAATTGCTGTATGTAATCATCATCTTTTCAGGGATACCCCCTATGAATCAACCAGGGGTTTATTAAATCCTGGGTGAACATTCATTAACCATCATCAAGTAACCATCCTCAACCATAGTTGCTGTAGGTGATCATCACTACCCATCATTAAGTCACCAGCCTCAACCATTCTCACCCCTTCCTCCAACGCATCCAAGGTGCTGATGACGATGTGTGACACGACTCCCAAGCTCCAAACCTCGGGATCGGTGGGAGCTACATGGCAAGCACCAAACAGCGGCACCGGCGGCACCAGTGACCTCGAACAGGGGATCAACCCGTGTCAAACACGGGTTACCACTTGGTTGATAAATGATGGTTGATTGGTGGTTTGTTGATGATTAATGATGGTCAATTACTACTTGGTGATATCCTGTGTCAACCACTTAACTACTTGGTTGATTAGTGATGGTTCAGTGATGGTTGATTGGTGAAGTGGTTGATGGATTGGTTGATTAACCACTGATTGTGATGGTTGCGGTTTCGTGATGAACCACGACTAGTTGACTCATGATGCTTTACAACTACTTGGAGGCATCGATGTCAATGGCGCCTGTTGACCACTGATGATGGTTGATTGGTGGTTAGTTGATGGCAACCATCATCAGTGGTTGATGGTTGATTGGTGGTTAAGTGATGGTTGATTGGTGGTTAGTTGATGCTGGTTAGTTGATGATTGGTAGTTAGATGTCAACCAGCTTTCCTCACTCTCAACCGCCGTTCACTATCTAGCCAGTTCTTAGGCAGCAGTTTTCATCCATCAATGTTCCGCATCTGTCAATCATTACCCAGTTTGTCAAGATTATTCATCCATGATGAACGACTACTAAACAATTGTCAACTGTTGTTTGGTGAGTGACCATCATTACCCATCACTCATGATGATTACCCATGTATGATCATTGACCACAGTCGACAATGGCTGACCACTATCAATGTGATATTCAGCTGTCAACAAACCTCCTGATATTTCATGTAAATCACAACTGCTACATTGGGCTGGTAAGCTACCAACGCTGGTTTATCAAGATGAGTTCTCATTAGCAGGGTCATTGGCGTCCACCTAGAGGGAATCATTGAAACATTGTTGTAAAAACCCCTTCTATCCAGGTGCTGGAACATGCCCAATGATTTATACCGTTTTTGATCATGGCTGAGAAACAATCAGAGCAACCTACAATCATGGGGGCAAACATAGAGATATCACCAACGGCTAATACTTCTAGAGGTACTAGTACAAGCAGTCAGTGGTATCATTGTTGCAATGTGGAGGGTTCTTAAAATCGGGAACATCAAAATGGACAGTTTATCACTATAAATGACTAACATTTATGATTTGTCACTATAAATGGACAGTTTATCAATGATTTGGTGGTTTCTCAAAATAGGGGTACCCCCAAGTCACCCTATATCAACCATTTCTAGTAATAAACCAACCATTTTTTGGGTCCCCCATTTTGGGAAACAACCATTTGCGGGTGCCCTACGCTGAGAAACATCTATGTGTCGAGACCCATATGCTACCACGGTCATCGCCACGGTCAACACAACTGTGAGCTGCTAAGCTGGCTGCATCCGAAGGCGGACCGGTGTTCCCATCCCACACTTCCTGACAGGCGAATGGCTGATGGAAGTGTGGTTCAGCTAATAGTTGAAGCATCAATTAATAAAATCCATGAACCATCAATTAATGAACCATCAGGCTATTAGTTGAAGATTAATTGATGGTTCATTAATAAGTCATGGATCAATTGAGCATCAATTCATGCTTTTCAACCAATTAGTCATGAAACATCAATTGATCACATTGTTGGATAATTGATGGTTAACCAATAGATAGTCAATGGAATAGTCATTGCTTGATTCATTGCTAATCAGTGGACAGATGATGTACTTGTTAAAGTTGGTCAAGATTCATCGGTGGGTGGTTGATGTTAGAGAATTGCTAATTGAAGATGAATGACTTCATTACTTGATGGTGTTTGCAGTTGGCTTTATCGCCATAGGAACTACAGGGCAAAACTTTACCCAGGAAGTGATACTGCAAAGGGTCCCGCGGAGTGTGAAACTACACAGCAAGAAGGCTTGCTGCGCATAATCTTCATCATTCCACAACAATCGGCAATATCCACATCATGACTACAATACGTGTCTACCCTTTAGTTCGTAGGGAGACACAATAAAGAATTACAATAACCTCCATTAAAAGGGGGAGGGAATATCCACTGCTTATCTTTGATCCAATAGTAGTTCTGCTAGGTTTGCATAAGAACCTCCGGTGGTTTTCATTGGATCGATCCAATGTTGACGAAGATGAATAGCTTCCTCCAATCCCCAGATCTCTTCTATGCGCAAAGTATAGTTGTTGGATGATGACAAAACTCCATGCTTACCTTAAAATGAACCCCTCACAAGCCCTAACCGTTGATGGTTCTATCAATGAACCCCCTACCGGTCTACCAGTGTTACCCCTGACCACCTCTGTGAGACTCGGTTCTGCGAATCTGCAACATGTTCCAATGCAGGGCTGCTTATCGGCACCGCGGCTTGAAGTGGACATGTGTGTCAAAAAACATATTAGTATACATATATGTATATTACATTTCTATACATACATACACACACATACATTCGTATTTTGGCATACATAAGTATATAATTGTATATTACAACCAATGGTCCGGCATGTTTGCGACTGCTAACCCCATCCTTCATGGTCCAACAGGCAACAAACTCACTGTACAGCAAATGTTGTGAGTATTATTAAGCATGCATATGCCACGAAGAATGGCGTATGTGTACTTGTGATACCCTTATGTATACCTGTGATACCCTCATTTGGCCACATATCGCATTGCCTCATATACATGCGACCGTGATAACAACTGATAAAGAAAAAAACATGATATAGCCCTAAGCATGGCCTCACCCTTACTAGAGCATATGATGCCACGACAATTTCACCATGAGCTCGTTGCTTATGGACACTTACCACTGGCCTGAATGGATCATGTCTCGCGGCTCGTTCTTTGCGCGCCGTGGAGCGAAAAACTGGAGGTTCCATGTCATGATCCCCACATTAACCACTTGATTTATGGTCCCATCTGAACCAAGTGGATATGAGTCCCCACATGTGGTGGGTCCCCACAAAAGCCACCTAATTGATGAATATGATACTTAATGAATATATACCACCTGAACCACCATCAGTGTCACCACTTGTTCATGATGAATGAGAGTGAATGATGGTCCACAACGGTTATGATAGCGTTGGTAGTACTTTTACATGGATGGCTAATGGCCTTCGCCAAGGGGCAGGCGCCATGTAGCACGCCGTGCCACATTTCTTGATGCGCATGAAATCTTTGGCTGTCCTCATGGTGAGGGCGTGATGGCATCCCAAAGCAAGCTGCAAAATGTTCGGATGGTGGCTGAGTGATCCCAAAGCAAGCTGTCAAAGTCATCAACTTCATCAACTTGACAAGCTGATGGCTTGAAAAACCACAACAAATGGGAAAGAAGCTACTGAAGTTGTCAGAGAAGAGCTTGCGATGTGAATGGACTTCCAGGAATCATGGCTTGCACAAACATGGCGATGTATGACTTGTTCAAACCATCCGGAGGTAGAGAATCCATGAGTGTCCCTGAGTTCTGTCCATACAAATTAAACGAATGAGAAAACGAATGACTTATCAGACCCATTCTTTCATATGGATCTGTAGATTCATGTTAGATCTATATCCCAGGATTGGAGGTTTTGCATAGCTTGTGATTTCCCGTCAACAGTATATGGGGGGTTCTTAAAATTGGGAACACCCGAAATGGATGGTTTACTACGAATTATAAACGGTTAATAGTTAATAGTGTGAATCATTTTGGGGGTCCCCTATGACTTGAGAAACCACCATATAGTTGGTATGTTTCTGTTCTTTGTTGTTCAGCTTCTCCTCCATTAATTGTTCTTCATGAAACAACCATCAATTAACCATGAATTCACCACTAATCAACCAACTAATGGATCCACCATGAGTTTATGAACTACTAATATGGGTTTATGAATCAACCAACATTGGTTTACTTTACCATTAATTTACCACTAAGATGGGTTTATGAACTAATGATAACCAGTGGATCTACCGTGATCTACCTGATCTCTCAGGGAGAGTTCGGTCACGTTAACGGTTACAGTAGGTGTTGTGGTGCTGCCATTGCTGTACTGTCACTACTGGTTGGTTATTAACCAAAGTAGGGTAAGCAATCATCACAACCAACCATTCTTAGTGGTAGTTCAACCAACCTTGGTAGTTCAACCACCAGTAATTCAACCAACCTTTAGCCATCCCAAAGATATGAGTAATTCAACCAACCATCGCAAAGGCGAAAATACAAAAACGTCTATGAAAACTCCACCAAGTGTAATTCTTTAACCCATCATTGCTGCTTATTACCCAATACCCCCTACTATTAACCACTATGACAATGACTATGAAGCATTTTTTGCCATTATAAATCCACCAATTTACCTACTGTTAACCAACATCATCCCCTCCAACAATATTGAGTTGACCACCAGCTAGCAACCAGTTTCAAATATTAAGAGCCACCTACTGTTAGAGCCTCCATAGTCCTCCAAGACCAACCTGTTGATTTTTTCCTACTATCAACCACCTAAGCCTATGACTGTTGAGGCTCTACCAATGGTTCCTATTTCGACCGAAGTCATCGGCACCGAGCATCTCTTCTGTGACTGGTGACGCCAACACCCATGCCAGACCCACGTCAAACAACCTCGCGAGGCTCTGACGCTGGGGGGTTCTTAATGGCGGTTCCAACGGTTAATAGAGGATAATCACCATGGTCCAGCATGGCTTATGATATTATTTAAGGTATTTTGATGGATTCCTAATACATTTCAGTTAATTTCAAATAATTATCATATCTCCCAGATGGTTTTGCAGAGATTCTCACGGTTAAAAATAGAGGACTAGCAATAGTGGTTAAACAACTACTGGATGAGAGGTTCTTAGGTCATTGGGAGCCCCGAAGTTATGGATGGTTGATTATCAAAAATAACATATACAAAGGATGATTTGGGGCACGCCCATTTGGAGAAACCAACTGATGTAACGGATGGGAAGATATGGGATACTAACATCCAGGTTCAGAACCACCTGCTTTTGGGGGTACAACATTTTGGAGACCAGCCCATATGAGGACCATATGAGGAAACAGGTGAGAGAATATAAGCAAGCAACTGGGACAAGAATGGAAGTAATTCGCGATGCGATGAGAGTGAGAAGGATGAGGCAGTTGAATACAAGAGGAAGATGATCATAATGAAGAGGAGCATCACACTACTATATGGGTGTTTCTCAAAATAGGGACCCAAAAAAATGGTTGGTTTATCAATAAACAATGATTAATATGGGATGCTGCAGAGGTTCCCTTCTTTTGAGAAACACACATATGCAATCAGGAGCATGACGGGCATGATGAGGGTGCACATGCCTCGTAAGAAGGGCCACGGAGGACGAAAGGATTCAGAAGATGAGGAGAGCTTCTTCGTCTGACCCTCCTGCTGTCCTCTACTGAAACAAGGACGTCGTAAGGGAAATTTCCATCCCTAATTCAACTTGGCAGCTATCCGTGACTGAATATATCTAGGTCAACTGCGCTTGCATGTTCTGAAGTGTCACACAGTTGAATGTTTGGACTCGTCTCTTGATATTTTCAGAATGGGTCATGACAACCTACAGGTTGTGGTAAAACCTATGGGTCATGGTTAATAGAAGGTTCACCAGCTAATAGCACCCCTGCTGCATAATGACGCTCAAGTGAGTACACCTTTACGCATTGTCTCACCTGAGACGTTCCAGGGTCTGACAAGGGACCTCAACTATTCCCTCAAGTAGGAAACACGCATGGTCATACTTACACATTTGACAAAAGATACATGTATAGACAGGACTGTATAGACGTATAATGCCGTATACATATATATATATATATAGAGAGAGAGAGATTGGGTATATCCCCGATATTTTTTGGCTACTATCCCTCATGATCAACCATTGCCCAGCTAGTCAACTGGCTCTGCCAATGTGTAGGTTTCGCTGTGACAGGCTCTTGCTTGGCCGACAGGAACGGTGTTGTCCTGTTCATCAACTCATTCATTGTACACTTTATTACTGTAAATGTGATACCCTTGGCAAATTTGCTAGGACGACATCCATCAAGCACGTGTCATTATATGTGCTTTATACCCATACCATCCATCACCTCAAAGTTAGAAGGGCTAACCACTAATCGTTGGTGAAACATAGCCATTCTCATTGACAATCATCAACCCTCATGAGTCCATCGTAGACTAACGAATCATGATGGACCCTTGTTAACCATAGACCAACGGATCATGACCCATCACCAACCATACAAGGTGACCCGTGTTAGCCATCACCATCCCCGAATCCCACGCCTGAGGGCCGGTAGAGGTTGTCCGGACACCGGTGGCTTCACAAAACCAAAGTTCTCTGGTTTGATGTCTCCTGGGAACAAGCAGGGCAAAGGTTCATTTTTCGAATGGAATTACATTGCTTAATTGCAGGTAACAACCAACAGTTGGTGGTTTTCAGCAATGGTTAATAATAATGGTTTAAGAAGAATGGTTAATAGATTACATGGCCAATATGGTAAATAGTAGTTACTAGTGGTCAACGGTACGGGATGATGACCACAAATGATGATTAAACAGCCACGATTGCTGTTGGCGTGATTGACATTGTATTACCCCTTTGGAAGGCAGCCCCTTGGTAACATACATGGGTAATCCAGCATGCAAGTAGAATCTGTAGCTGTTGGGACTGGTGATATTCCAGCCATCCATGTTAGATTACGAGCACCTTCTGTGAGAGAGATGTTTATAGATAAGTGTGAAGTATTATGATCAGCCATGATCAAACATTCTTGGCACATCAAGCTGCCCTTCCAACGCGGTCGCTGACGGGTGCAAGGCGGATCCACTCAAAGGTGGATGTTCATCAAGCAATAACCTGGGAAATGTGAACTTCCATACTAAATATCCAGCTATGAGAATTAGAACGTTCATCTGATCATCTAGTCTAACCGTTGGTGTTGCTCATTGGATTTGAAGAGTCCAGTGTTCTGTGCATTTCCAATCTAACAAATGCTCACAATATCTTGGATTGTGATAGATAGCGTATGCGTTGACGACAGCAAAGTTCACCGTGTTTCTGTGCCCCCGAAACGGTTGTGAAACAGGTTTGGTCCATAACAAACAATCAACACGGAAGCGGCAACCACCTTGACAACCACAATCAGCGACCACCATCATGAAGACGACAAGTAAGGAGAGGTGAGTCCCACAATGTGGCTGGGATACCTCTCCAGGTCCCCTAGTGAAACATTGCACTTCTAAGTTGCAAGCCGATGGGAGATCGAAACCGTAGACTGGGGATATGTTTGGCGCAAAATCCAGCACTAAATGCCCCCAACGAGGGCAAAAAAGAACACATTAACGCCACCGGAAGATTTGAACCTCGGACATCGAACACACCAGAACATGCGCATGTACACGATGTGGCAATGTAGCGACGGCTAGAGGAACATTCTGCCTCTATGTCTATCCATGTATCTATCTACCTATCTATCCACCTATCTATCTACCTATCTATCTACCTATCTATCTGCTTATCTACCTATCTATCTACCTATCTATCTATTTATCTATCTATATCTGTTCGCATGTATTGACCTACTGACCGTTGTAATGTCTATGGCTAGGCAGGCGATAGGTGGTCCGTGGATCGGGTTCGCGGGACACCTCGTCGCGGGTCCCTGTAGCCCTGGCTGTTCACATCCCCGTAACCAGCCGGTTGTCTTGGTTGGGATCTGTTGGGATGTTCACCTGTTCGCATTTTTGGGATTGACCCATCCCCGTTTTTCCTGGTGCCCAGTAGGTAGAAAATCAAAAAAAGAACCATCCTCAACAGCTAAACGGTTTAAATGCTGGACATGGGGCATAGTCCATCTACTCCAGGATGATTATAAGTTTGAAAATAATCAACTAGCTAGCAATATTGACTAGGCATTGACTGATGTATGTTCGCCCCGCTCCCATCAATAATCAATCATCCATCATCAATCATCAATAGTGAAACATCAATCATCAATCATCAATCATCAATCATCAATCATCATCATCATCATCATCATCATCATCATCATCATCATCATCATCCATGATACTCCAAGATCCAAGGATGATCCAACAGTCAACCAGCATTGATCATCAGCTTGCCATCAACTAACCATCAGCTCACCAGGAATTCACCATGACTAACTGTGGTTATTAGCCTCAATAGCCTCAGCAACCTTGGAAATACTGTCAGCATTCTGAACCATGATTCACCTTGGATTTAACCATGCTGAAGTCTCAAGAACTATTATCAACCATGACTAAGCTTCGAAATATCCCTGGAATATCCTGGAATTAGCCATTATAAACAGCCTTGGACAACAACCAGCCACCCCCCATGGTGTGCCCCAGCCACACGCCCACCGCAACCAAGGTGCGATGTAAAGCTCCCAGCGTCCGATGCATGTAGTGCACCGCCTGCGCGTTGATGAAGAAGTGTGCTTGGATCATGTTGTTGGATCATTTTGGTTAATAGTGGATAATAATTATGGGTAATGATGGTTCATGATGGTTAATGATGATGGTTGATGATGGGAATTGATGATTAATGATGGATGACCATGGTTTTGATGATTGTTTTTGATGGTTGATGATGGTTGATGATAGTTAGTGGGTGGTCATGATGCTAGTGGTTGATGATGGTTGATGATGGTTGATGATGGTTGATGATGGTTGATGATGGTTGATGATAGCTAGTGGTTGGTCATGATACTTGCTAGTGGTTGATGATAGTTGATGGTACATAAGCTGGGTGATGGTTCAAAAACTGATTAATGATAGCTAGTAGATGCCAATAGTGGTTAGTTGGAGATGGATCCTATGATTCACGATGGTCAACGATGGATAGCCGTGGTTTATGATGGTTAACGATTCATGACCGTTGTTCAACCACGATTCGGAGGAGCATTTCTAGCCACAAGCTTTGATTGATTGTAAACATAAGCTATGGTTGTCAGCGATCTTCGTCATCACTGATTTAGAATCTAAATCCCCATATACCCCTGCATCAGCGGCGAGGTAGTACTACCAGCCAGTGTCTATAGCTACCGCCTGAGCGTAGGTTTCCAAGAACAACCAGGTGGTCAGGGGGTCACCTAGTAGTTGACAAATGCTGTTGTGGTTTTTTTGGTGGCAATGGTTGGTGATGGCTACGTCTGGTTAATGATGGTTGAGAGGCATGAGTTGTGGCGATCAGTGGTTGGTTGTATGACAGTTATGTGGCTAATCATTAATTTGTGGCTGATATTTGAATGCTTTATGATGGTTCATGGTTGTTGGGTTCGTGCTTGTCAACAGCGGTTTTGGCTTCATTGATAGTGAGATGTGCCTAGCAATTGTATGATGATGACAATGATAATAATCACAAGTCATACTGTAGTGGTTATAAAAGATACATATGTCATAATGCTGATAATGATTGACACATGCTATAGTGGTTACACATGACAATGCATATCAATCCTGTTAATCTTTGCGGATATATATATATATATAACAACCAAAGTGCACAATGGCACAATAGTATCATTAGCTATTCATTTGCTATTATTAGTTATTGATTAACCATTTCTATAGACTCTATTTTTGGATGATTTTGGGGGTCCCCTATGTTGAGACACCACCATATAATGTTTGATTGCATAACTATAAGTCGTTGAACACAAACTACCATAGCTGGATAAGATAGTACTACCCATCAATGGGTGATAGATGATAGCTGGGTAGTAACAGCTAGAATCATCAGCTCCTGTTGATTTTCTGTGTTTCTCAAGTCGCTGACTCCTAAAATTTGGTGCTAAGCCAGGGGTTCCCAGCTTTCCAGAAGCTCAAGGGCAAGAGCTATTGCTCGGAGTGGCCAGCAAGAGAGTGGCAAATACATGGTGAGTGATGATGTTCATGGTGATTGTTCATGGCTGAGTCATGAGTAATGATGCTGAAGGATTATGTTGTGATGGTTCATTAAAGACAGTGAAGGTCCATGATCCAAAATATAACATACCATTGTAGCATTGACAATTATCGTTAATCGAGAGTCTGCATAGATATTTTGTACCAACAATGACGATGGGGACACTTTGCGATAACCACGGTCACCATGGACCGCTTCATTGCTGGGAGCAGGTCAAGAGAGAAATTCAGAATCCTTCGGGAAAAGCAGGTACTGAATTATATGCAAGTGCTCAACTTACCACCAACCACAAACCAACCACCAACCAACCACCACCCAACCAACCCAGCAACCAAACAACCAAGCAACCAACCACCTTCGCCCAGAATTACTGCCGAGGCTTGCCCACCGACGCTGCCTTCACCATCTGCCTTGGCGCAAAGTTGACAGCCACGGGTTCACCGGTTCACTGAGACATGCAGATCTTCCAAAATCTCTGTGCAGCCATGTACTGCCATGCACTGTCTCCAGGTGCTCCTGTTCACTCTGCTTATCTGAACTGGGTCCTGACTTTGACTCATTTGACTCCCCCATGCTGACAATTTCGAAGAATTGATACCCCCAGGTCATGACAGCCAGAGCGGCAATTGTATCTGTCAGAGTTCACAACCAGACCTTTTTCTCACTGAGTGCTACAGTTTGGGAACATTACCACTTTACAGTGGCGTTCTTCTCTAACAAGAGTATTGCCAGGGACAATTCATGAGCAATCTGGAAAACCACAATCAGGATGTCATCCTTTTTTCAGTTACGAAGTCAACGACCAATCCGGTAGCTTAATCCGGTAGCTTGCAAGCCAACGAGGTTGCAGAAGAGCTTTGGTGGCGCTGGGAATCACATGGATCATCAAAAGGCCTGCCCAAACCGCTGTCACCGGCTTCCACCACACAAATTCCTAACAACCAGAAAGCAACAAGTTCTTCTCCTAAGGTCCAAGACAGCGAACCCAAGAATCACACACCAACGAGACCTCAAGTACAACAGAGCTTCTGCCAGGGAACCTTACCAGCCCTGCTGCTTGAACTTCCCCCAGTTTGGTGCTTCGCGTGGCCAGAAAGTCGAAGAGATCGGGACCCTCCAACAGCTCCATGACCTGAGCCGTCACCATCCACAGCCCATGCCCCTCCGCGTGCGCGTGCCTGCCTGGTACATGGCTTCCTTGGGATGAATGAAGGCCGCCAGCATGCCGACTAAACCTGACGGGGAGAAACAAAACAAACAATCAACTGAAGCAGCGAGACCAACAACAACAACAACAACAACAACAACAACAACAACAACAACAACAACAACCG
>VSDK01028327.1:438920-451864 GCA_009767595.1 Symbiodinium kawagutii
GTAGTATATAGAAATCCATTCAGCTTAATAGTAACATATAGAAATCGAAATCCATTCAGCTTAATAGTAACATATAGAAATCCATTCAGCTTAATAGTAACATATAGAAATCCATTTAGCTTAATAGTAACATATAGAAATCCATTTAGCTTAATAGTAACATATAGAAATCCATTTAGCTTAATAGTAACATATAGAAATCCATTCAGCTTAATAGTAACATATAGAAATCCATTCAGCTTAATAGTAACATATAGAAATCCATTCAGCTTAATAGTAACATATAGAAATCCATTCAGCTTAATAGTAACATATAGAAATCCATTTGGCTTGATAGTGATATATGATATATAGTAATATGTTTGCTTACTTGGCATCCACCATTCTCAACGTTGCGCCAGCCACCAAGGTGCTGTTGCTGTCCACGTTGTAGCCACCCTCCTGAGCCAAGACCACCTTGCCATCGGCCAAGCCTTCGGGGCGATGGCAAACACGGGGTCTATGTGGTTGTTTCTCAAAATAGGGTGACCCCCCATATAGTAATAAACCAACCATTTTTCGGGGTACCCCCATTTTGAGAAACCACCATGTAGTGCTTTGCTGGGGTCTATGTTACTCACCCCTGCTGAGACTCCGGCTGTTTAGGACAAGTTGGGGAGTGGTTTCTTACCACAATATGAATCAAACGTCGATGAATTGATTACACCACTGCAGACCCCAGCCACAGAATGAAGAATCAGTCAAAATCAGTCAGTGGATTTCAAAATTCGGTTGGGCTGGCATTTTCAGAGAAGTCAGCTTCCTCAATGGGAAACAAAGCCGCCGCAATGCCGGCACAGGATAACCGAGCATGCGTTCATGCCATGTGCGCTGCGCAGGGTCTGACATGAGGCCTACACAACATCTGGGTCGTCACCATGGTGATGATCCAAGAAATAAACAAAAGGTTTTGCCAAATCATGGGATGGAGTGGGCTTCCCTCCAATTCATTGCAGAGGGACCTTGGGGTCCCAATTTGTGCACGGCAAACAAGGGAAGATTCAAAAACAATCATCTGATAGACTCGCGTCCATGCCGCAAGAGATGCTTCAAAACACTCTATGAAAGGAACTGCGCACACAGGATCATGGCTTCCGGCTGCAAGTTCTATGAACCAATTCCACTGAAATTGGCACTTTTTTTGCATGAAATTCTGGGGGCAAGTGCCGCAGCAAGCGGTCCTTTCCTCAAACAGTCGATCCATCGACCAGCAGATCACGCTCGTTTCAACTGCAGCAGGAGGCGACAACCACCCCCAGCATCACAACAATCATTGGCAGCTTCACCATCGTTGTCATATTTGGCTGTGGGTCAATATTAACCAGCCAATCATGGGATAATGACCAACCATTTTATAGGGAAAACAATGGTTAACCATGGGGGAACCAGGGGTACAGGGTTTTGACCCACTGTCATATTTGCCGTCTTCGTCATCATCACCATAACCGCCACCACCGCAACCACCGCAAACACAGGAACTTTCTTACTTCATGTGGAGTTCGAACCGCCCTCTTGAACAAAAAGCATATGCTATTGCCAATACCTAATGGAGAGTAGTTCCACCAATCAGCAAACAGACCAAACTGCAGATTAGACCAACCACCATAGCGCAAGAGTCTACGTGATGGTGCATCATTCTTGATTGACATCCCGAGACTAACTGGCTACTGGAGGGAAAACATACTGATAAACCATCCCAATGTGCGTTTGAGTTGATAAATCACTGCCAGTTTGAATGTTGAGCCATTGGTGGTGGTTTGTCGTATGATCCCCCAGAATCGCTGTCAGCTATTCTCAACCTTAACCAGTATCGTCCTCAATCGTGGTGAACCACTCCTAGCGATGACACGCCAATGTGAATAGCTATCAATCACTCTTCCTAAATCCACACGGTGTTCACCTTTCTCGTTCCGCCAGGAAGCACTATCATGCTTACGACCAAGCAACCACATGTTTGTCAAAGCAGCCTGGCCCCAACCAGCTTCGTAACAACAAACCAGCTTACCACAATGAACCAGCTCAACTTCAGCTTAACCACCAATTTTTGCCAAATTACCCCTCTAGACTCAACCAGCCTCAGTTCATCAGCTGAACTCGCTCAAAATCACGCTGGGCGTGCACCGCAGTGGCTGCGCCAAGCGTTCGCACATCCAAGGAACCCATCAATTGCTTGGTGATCTGATAGAATCCACGCACTGAGACACGACAGCCACCTCTGAAGCGGGCGCAGAATGCGCAACAATTATGGAAGAACCCGCAAGGTGAAAGAAGTATGGTTAATAATGGTGAATAATGCCTTAGTAATAGCAACTAATGGTTAATGATTCGTCAATATTTCTTTGAAACTGTTGTCGTCGTTAATATGAATAGTGATACAGTCATAGCGAGTAACCATGAGTAATAATAGCTAGGTATAATCGCAACTATGATGGTGAACCATTAGTTGCTATTACCTATGGTCATTCAATTTTACTTGTTTTAAATATCCTTGATTTACCATAGCTACTATGGTTAACAACGGTCACTAATGTGAAGAACAGTCTATTTGACTGTCCCAAGTATGTTGTGGTGATCGTAACCCCAATTCAGTGGCATACACCCCTCACAGCTGCTATAAGTTAGATCATCTCTCCTGTAAAAAACAAACTGTTGATATGGTGGCCAGCCATCTGCAAGCGGATTTGCTGTGGTGTTTTTCATAGGACGCTGTTGTTTAAGCAAAGAACTACTCACTATATGTCAACGCTGCAGGGAAACTTTAAGAAGTTTTGATTCTTTGGATTGTTCATGAACTGCGTACCTCCCCCTTATTTGCATTGTTCCCCAAGTAATGAAGATTCTGTGGCGGCTGATGGTGACTTTGTAGATCATTGTTGTTTTCATCATGTTTAACGTGAACATTTCCGATTTGATCATCTTGAGAAAATGGTGCGAGAGAAAGTGCTTTTCAATTGAATCTTAGGAGTGGTTGGTGGTTAAACCACCCCAATGAAAAATATCCCTGTCAACCAACCATTTGCCAATAATTACTGAGGAAAATACAACAAGTTAATCAAACCACCAACCAGATGAAGAAAAGGTCCCCTTCCGGCAGGAAAGATTCTGCCGCTACCTGGCTTTCGAGAGCAGCCACCATCTAGTGGTTTTTGGGTCCCTTGCAGGGATGGTGAACTGTTCATAAACCCTTACTGGTTCAGGTGAAGAGCCGATTTTACCTTGGAATGGTCGTTTCTCAAGCCATGGGGAACCCCAAAAAATGGTTGGTTCAGTACTATAAATGACCAACCTTGTATCATTTGGGGGGTTACCCCTGTGGCTAACCCCAGCCATAAGCCATGCCAGTTGCACCGACTCACCTGGTGGGCCTCGCACCTAGTGGATCTCCCGGTGCTGCATCGAAACCAGCACTCACCAGCACCAGATCTGGAGAGAATTCCCGCGCGATCCTCACCAAGTGCTCAGCGCAATGCTAGCAATCTACACTTCTGAGAGTGGTTTTGAATGCTTTTAGTCATTTGGCGAGCTGGGTCAAGCAGTTAACCAACCAACGTTCATGGCGGATTTCCACCAACAATAACAAGGAAAAGTATGGGGGTAATGATAGGGGAAGCAGGGGTACGGGGTACCCACTGCCATTTAGCAGTGGTATGCTAGAAACCATTTGCATATTGCGTTTCGGTTTCTCACTTAGGTGGGGCACACACGTTCCGTTACAAGATCCATTCTGATGTTTCCTGTGCACGTGGATGTTTGTTGATGTACGGATATGTACATGTGTTCATGTGTTTCAACAAAGTCAAGTAAAGAAAGGTGCATGTGTATATATATATATATCACAACAATGTGTATATGAGCGCATATAAATGCATAACACATTCAAAAATCAAGTCTAATTATGACCGAAGAAATGCTGGAAAGCACGTTCTTAAACTCGACCCATGAATTAACCAGTTCAAAACCGCAGCTTTGACATCAGTTTTAGCCATTAATTGAGTATTATCTATGAATCAACCCTCTTAACCCTATGAAAGAACGAACCCTCTTAACCCTCTGAATTCACCCTATGAACCCTATGAATGAAGCTTACTAACCATCACTTTCACCATCCATTGGAATCCACGCCACGGCATGAAGAGACGATCAAAGGCGTAGAGCATCTCCTGGTTCAGTGCAGCGAAGCAGCGAACAGGCCCAGCCATAGGGACCGTTCGGGGACCGTTCGGGGACCCGGAGGGGTGCCATGAGTCGGTGAGCATGGAAAAACTCGCTGTTTGAATGACGGCCAATCGATTGCTTAACGAGGATTCAAATTGAAATAGTATCTTTTGCAGTGATGCAAGGAGGGTATCTTTTGAAGAATGATGCGCTCGATGAGGATTGTCGGAATGTCCGTGTTGAACAGTGTCGGTTTCATATGGTTTGATCATACTTCACATGGGCAAGAAATGCTGCTTAACTCTGAAATGTCATGCAATATGGTGTTTCAATTTGCTTCGTGGGTTTATGGACCGACCATCAAACACCTTCCATTCATCACCACAAGTCAACATCAATTCGGCATCTAACCCATCATTTAATCATCACGTAACCACTACTTCACGATCGTTTCGCCCACCACCACTCTGCCATGACATGGCACTTGGCTTCCAGGGACACCGAGGAAGCTCGCGCAAACCACGCGCCGCACCTGATCCCCTGGCGGACTTTTGGCATTTGCTGCCACCTCCCAGGGCAAATTCACGGTGTATCCTTCGCCTGCAGCCAGGTGATGATGGGGATGGGCCATGGGTAGATGGTTGGGGGGTCATCCTTCGCCATGGTTCATTGGTGGGTAGTGCTTAATGGGTGATCATGGGCAATCATGGCGAAATGATTGCTTGATGTTCATTTGATGGTTGGTTGATGATTAGTTGATTTGATGATTAGTTGTTGATTCATGGTTAATTAATGGTTAATTAGGGGTTAATTCATGGTTAATTGATGGTTAGCTGGTTGGTGGTTGAACCACGCCTATATGAAAAATATGCGCAAGTCAACCAACCAACCATAGCTGTTTATACATTTGGGACGAGAAAAATTGTCAATCAAACCTACGATCCAGTTTTTTTTGATGGTTCGTTTTGATTGTTAATGAGCTCCTGAGTTGACGGTTAGTTGATTCATTGATGAATTGATATGAATTGATCGTCAATCGATCGTGAATTGAAAAGGTGAGTTGATCATTCATTGACCATCCATTGATCATTGATTGATGATGTTCATAATTAACATGGGTGCTCGTTAATAATTTTCAATCATGATGGTTGTCAAGCATTGATACTGTTTTTGAATGATTCATTGATATAGTCTACTTTTGATGGCTGTTGATTGCTTTCGGCCGCTGTTGCTGCTGCCGGTAGGGTCGTTGTTGTCGGCTGATTGGTGTTGGTGATTGGTGTAGCAGTTGCTTGTCCATGTTTTTACACGTGGTGGACGGGAGATCACCTGGTGAGCTGCACATGATTGGGGAAGCATCGACCATTTGGTGGCACTGCTGGTGGCTCAGCGGACGTGTCTCGATTGCGAAAGGCTAGGGCAGGTCCTGGCGAAGCTCATCGCTCCTCACCTATCGAGAATTATCTTTGATTGCTTGGGTGCTGTTCCAGTGTCCAAGTTCACCAATCTCAGCACTTTTTACTTTTCGGTGTTTCATGCCAGTGATGTAGACCAGTTTTTTGATGCGGACTTTCATTTTTGGGGAAGCGTCTCCATCATGTGGGACTCGGTATGTCAGCCTTGGTCATGTGCTTAGTCCCAATTTGCAGTCGTCAGTGGTCTAGAAAGATTGCACCAAGCCAACAGACTATGAATAGCTCAGGGCTTCGTTACTTCCACAGCCAAGTGCCCTGCCTTCGCCAATTCCATGACTCAAATAGTTGCCCAATGGTCCACCAGGATAGTATTTGCCACGGTCGTAGCGATGAACTGAGCAGAAGAGTACCTTGCCGACAGCGAACGGTTCCAGCGGCACATTGTCCAAGGTGGCATTTCTGCTGCAAGATTTCCTGAAAAATTGATGGAAGACTGGAGGCCACCGAAAACCCAGAAAAGCTGCAGCCACCACCCACCTCGTCATGCAACAGTCCAGTGACACCAGTGGAAGCCTCCCTTTTTGCAAAACGTTTCACGGTAGAAAACTGCTGGCGGCTGAAGCGAGTCAGTCATGGCCACCCGTAGGGTCACTGAAAAGCTGAACAAGTAATAACAAGTCCCAAATCCCAACTTGCCATAACTTGCCGATGTGACCTGCTGCCTCTCGCATTAGCCGACTACATTGTAAATGGCAGAAACTGAACTCAGAGTCTGCTGATTGAGAGATCATTGATATGTCCTGCAATTTCTGGGCGACGATATGATGCTGCTGATTGGCACGGTGCCCACAAGGTCCAGGGGAGGCCCAACGACAACAACGAGAAATTCCTACAACTCTGTGCGTTGTTGGATGCCTTTGAAATGCTTGCTGTGGCCCCGAAAGAAATGGACCCAAGTGACTAAAAACGCCGTCCTTGGGCTTGCACCGGACCCTGGAAGGTGTGCTTGGATGTGCTTGGAAACTTCAGACTACTCGAGCAGTTTCCCATACCAATCCGAAAATCATACAGCGATACACAACCCAGTTATATCTGGGAACCCGATCGAAGGAGCGATCACCAGAACTTATTATAGACTAAGTCTCAGCCAAGGAGATCCCAAAAGAATTTGGATGGGTCCCTGCTCATTGATTTTTGAGACGATGGCTTGAACAGCTTGCTGACCAGCCTTGGTGGTCCTGTGCCATCCGAGGAATCTTTGAGCTGGATGGTTCAGATGGGTATTTGAAAGCCGAGAGCATAAAGAAAGAAATACACCAATGGGAAGAAGTCGCTTTTTGATGGCTAACAATTGTCCAATCCCCAGTGCCGATCAATAATGCTTCATGGTTCGAAGCAAGGTGAATTCATACTGGTCCATGATGCTAGGTGCGCCGGTGATGTTACAGCTGCAGAACCAAGCTCTCGGCATTCAACCCATGGTTAGGAGATCGACTGATCAGCTTTGTCAGCTTCACGAAAAAGGGAGCTGGTTCTTTGTGCGACACTTCGGTGATGAACTGCCATAGCTTTGGATGTTTCCACAGGCACTTTTTCTCAGCTGCCCCTTTCCCGAACTGAAAGCAGTTGAATTCACAGGGAGTTTCTGAGTTCGGGTGACCGGACGGGTCACTGCTGATCGAGCTCAGAAGTCCTCTCTGACTTGAAACAGCGTCAGGCTCTGTTGTTCTTCACCACCGCTGGGTGCGAACTTCAAACACGGAAATACGAAGCTAACTCAGGACACTTCCCTGCGACTTCCCTCACGTCTCGAATGACTTGCTCGTTGTGCTCTCTCATGATCTGAACAGCAACTCCCACATGGGTCTTCTGGGTGAATGTGAGCTCCTTGCTCTTCACGACCAAGGTACTGCAGACGCTCTGAAAAAGCCAACAGGTGTTTTTCGAGAGACTTTCAATGGAAGACAAGGCTGCAAAGGAAACAAGTGCTGAGACCAGAATCTGCCCTTTCATTTCCGGAAGCCGTCGCTGAAAGTAGACTCCGATTCTGTCCATCAGCACAGGTAGTGGCTTCTGAAAGTAGCCGCCGATTCTGTCCATCGGCACAGGTAGTGGCTTCGCAAGTGGAGACGGTAACTGCCGCCGCACCCCCACGCTGTGGGGAAGGTGTTTGACCAGTTGAGAACATGCCCACAAAAGGTTTGTCACCTGGCACCCATGCAAATTATCAACCCAAAAGAAGCGATTTCATATGAAGAATCTCTCTTGAAAAGACATGAGGCGAAGACTTTTTGCTGGACTTTAAAAAAAGATCTCAGAAGCGAACAAAACAGCCAGCCACCTCGAAGTCTTTGCAGGAATCAAGGCTGCAGCACACTGTCTGGATCAAGTTGGCGAACAAGGCTGGTGGAAAGACCTGAAAGATCGGAGACTTTGAGCCACAACAAGTGCCCCGGAACGGGAGAATGATATTGCAACTGGGTACTCAACAGTGCTTGGATTTCTGAAATTGCAAGATCAAATTGGCAAAACAGAGGCTTAAGGTGAGGTCAATGGATACAAAATGTTTGGGAACTTGAAACCCACAGATTCACAGAACATTTCAGCCGAAAAAACACCCCACTTGCACCTGCAGGCTTGCACATGACCATGCAATGATGGTCGCACACTTTGCAGGCATTGAAGAGCCCCTCTTGTGAGTTGTTGTCATCGCTTCACGCGTTGCTTCACGCTGGCTTTGCTTCTCAATTGCATTCAGCAAAGCATTCAGCACAGCCCTCTCTCCTGCATCACGAGGTCCCCCAATGCGGACCACTCGATGCAACGAGGTCGATAGGTTCACCGCATTCATTCGGTGCCGCTGCGTCCGAATCACATGGAAGAGCCCAGGACCCTGCCCCGAGTCGCGGCCAGCCACCAGCAACTCCTTGTTGAGCTTCATTTGCATGGCAAGAGCGGTCTTGCACTGGCGGTCAGCCTTGGAAGTTCCATATCCACCTGGAAGCAACTCCAACACCTCCCTCCACCAGTCACACAGAGAAGTGACTTCCCACCGAAATAAATCCCTTCCCCGGAACGAGTTAAGAAACCCTCATCGACATATCGCTGTGAGGAGTAGCCCCAGGTACAAGTTTGCAACCCACCAAGCTACAGATATATCTACCATTTACTAGTAGTTACATTAGCTAGGTTCTTGCCATTCCTCTGGAGGGTGGTGCAGCTCGTCAATTTATAGTATCTATATCGACGGGGGGAGGCGGGAAGCACGTTTTCATGCGGCCTGCTGAGAAAACAGCGCACCGAGTTGCCGTGTTTCGCCTTCGCCAGCAATACTACGTGGATTCATGAACTGATGGCAAAAAACCAAGTGTCATAATGCTTGGAACGACTCATGATGGTCGTTTAAAGAGTTACGATGGTGAACTGATAGTTGTGCCTATGGCTAAGAATGAACCCCATTAAGCACTGCCAATTTACCATTGGCAACTTACCACTACTAACTAATGGTGGGCATTGTTCTGCTTATTTTCCATCGAATCTTACTGTTGATGCATAGGGAGTCTCTGGACAACAGCTGTGAACAAATGCCCCAACAAACATGTGGCGATTGGACCACAGATACTCCTTTACTGGGAAAAAAACTACTGGCCCTACTCAACCGTTCATCATCCGTCTGTTGAAAGCAGGGCCCAACGCAGGTATTGCCGTATTGCCAATCAAATGTTTATGGTACAAGCGACTCACAGGGTTGTTTGTCAACATGCCCGTGTGCAAAAAAAATGCAGAGCCAACAACAACAACAACAACAACAACAACAGCAACAGCAACAGCAACGCAACAGCAACAGCAACAGCAACAGCAACAGCAACAGCAACAGCAACAGCAACAGCAACAGCAACAGCAACAGCAACAGCAACAGCAACAGCAACAGCAACAGCAACAACCACCACCACCACGACCACCACCCACGACGACGACCACCACCGACGACGACGACTACGACGACCACGACCACGACCACGACCACGACCACCACCACCACCACCACCACCACAACAACAACAACAACAACAACAGCTGCTACCTGTGCTGCTAGTACTTCTAGCAGACTCTCAGCTCCGCTTCCTCTCAGCTACACTTATTCCCAGCTACTCTGACTCTCGGCTACACTTACTGTCAGCTACGCTTATTCTCAGCTACACTCACTCCGGCTATCCTTACTCCTGTCTACGCTTGCTATCAGCTACACTTGCTATTGGCTACGCTTACTCTTCACTACACTTACTCTTTACCAGACTTCTGCTACTCTTACTCTCAACTGCACTGACTCTAATTTATACTTGGCGGTGACACTTACATACTGTCCATAACTCGGAGTTTCTCTACGAAACTTCTTTTGACTACCACCACCACTACACCAACTACTGCCACTACCACTATTACCACCACTCTTACTATCACTACTATGGCGGACTAGCAAATATCCCTTCTCAATACACTTAGACGTTTATATATTCCAAATGCAAAAAATGTTATTCTAAGTGCAAAAAAAAAAAGCACAGGTAGCACATAGAATAAAAACCAAGCTGCAAGCTGTTCGATGGCACTTAGACTATAGCTACCAAGAAAAGATTCTTCACTGTTAGCTTGGGAAAGCAATTGTTCAGAAAAACCAGGACCTAGACTATGCCTATGAAACACAAAAAGCTTATCTTTGCTGGAGAATGCGTCGAAAACAATTCACAATCCATTTAATTACAATTCATCGGATATGTCACATTAATCCAAAAAATCCGAGTCACAACATATTTGTGTGTGTGTGCGTGTGTGTGTGTGTGTGTGCGTGTACCGATACACGTGTTGATGTACGTCGATATTGACTCTCATATATATATATATATGTATATACATATATTTATATATATATATATTGCGATAATCTACGAATTGTCGATTTGGGCGTTTCTCAAAATAGGGGACCCCAAAATCATCCCAGTCATAGATAATCCATGAGTGATTTTAGGGGTCCCCCAATTTTGATATCATAGTATAGCGCTATCATTCTAGTTTGTAATTCTGTTGATATCCAATTCATTGCTGTCTTGTCCACAAAAACCTATTGAAACGACTGTGGTTGTTTGCTCTGTGAACTGTACACTGAGTGTGTGCGCATGATTACCGGGAGAGTACAGTACAGTAAGTTGTTTGTACCAGTACTGTGGGTGTGATGGGAAGTCAAACCCCTGCCCGGCGTAAGCCGTCAATAAATGTTTTGATTGCACATGATGTATGGTATGTAGTGCAGGGTATTGTACATGTTGTGGGCATATTGTATTAAATGTACTGCACCGAAAATGTGGTTAAAATGTTAAGAAGATCGAAGTTAAAGCGTCGAAAAGCGCTTAAAACACACAATAACGTGGTGTGAAGCATGTCTCAGATGTGACCTGCACAAAAAGAAAAAAACAGATGTATTGCGCTGCTACCCACACAAAAAACAAAAGCAATCATGTACATGACGTCATCAACTTGCAAAATCACAAAATGTTATGAGTTTTAAGTGCAGGCCGTTTCCAGCACCTAGAAAATCATTCTAGCAGATAGAATGGAGTTTGAAAGATGGTGATTTGATAAATCATATTCTATCTGCTGGTGCGCCACTGCCTTACTACCACTACCATTACAACAGCAACCATGGCTCTGGGCATCACACCTTGACTTGGGTGATCATCTGTGTCACTGGATGCACAACTTCCGGAGGCCGTGGTGGTACTTCCATCGTCGGACAGCGACAAGCTGCTGGGAGACGACAAACTTCGTCGAAGCCGCTGGTTGCGGGGTAGCTCCTCCCATTCCAGTTCTTCCTGGATGGGCTTGAACTCCAAGAAAGTGTTCTTCAAGGCGATCGCATAGATTGGGGCCATGAACACTGATCTTCGATCTGTCTTTGAGCCAGAACACTGCCAAGACTGAAAGTGGATCCTGCTTGCCCAAGCCCGGCTGGTCCTGTTGTGCTTGACTAGTCCCAGCTGTTGTCGACCCATTGCTTCATATCATTCACCGTTGGTAAGCCTTAGTCCTGACTCCCCAAGCTGCCTCACTGCGGACCAGCTGCGGTGCTATCACCTTCAAACATCTTTTGCGTGCCATTGCCGTGATGCACATCGAAGTCCACGATGAGAACTTTTGATGCCAAACCTCCATGCTGAACCCAGGCTACCCACCAAACCATGAAACCATCGTTGGTTCATATTGCTAGGACGCGGTCTCCATTACACCATTTACAGATGTCTTCAGCTACATGGGTATGTGCCAAAATAGTGGTACCCCCAGAACCTAGGATTTCCAGTAAAATGATGATTTTTTGGTGGGCTATTGGGTACCCTATTTTGGCACACACACACACACCTACAGGGGGTGAGCCAACTTACCGGATGTTCCTCCAAATCATATCTATATCTATATCTATATCCATATCTTGATCCATATCTATATCTGTATCTATATCCATATCTTGATCCATATCTATGTCTATATCTATTTATAGATTCATACTTCGAGCAGTGATCAATGCGCATGGTTCTAAGCACTATCTCTTGCCGTGGGCAGCTTTACCGTCAACATTGACATTGGGGTGCAAGGGGTTGCCATTGTCGCGCTGGTTCATCTCGGATGGCTGTTTTCTTTATGAACTACCCGGTATCAAGACTGCACACGGTCATCGGTCATTGGATCGTTGGATAACCAAGAAGTCCTAACCTCCGTGGCCCATGGCTGCCACATGAAAACGATGTGGTAGATCCAGCGGTTAAGTCGCACCTCCAGCCGTCTCTACGACGGCAGATGCACAGAGCCTATGGGCATATCCTCCAGGTCTGTTTTAAAACATCATCTGAATGAGCTGGTTTAGCCCGGCATTTTTTCGTTCGGAAGATGGTTGGAAGGATGGTTTCTTGTGGCTCGGATCCAGCTTAATAATGGGTTGAAAAGCCACAAGAAATGAACCAGTGGAAATCGCTGTAGAACCGTTATTAAGGATATAGATATGGAACGATCTACAGGATGGTTAATAGTGTGGGAATGACGACACGTTGGAAATCGCTGATCGTTGGATGAGTATTGCCACGATCATGTGGGGCACCTGCAAGAAGCAGGGCACCTGCGCGGTGCAGTGTTCCGTTAGGTCTTGCAGTGCTGAGAAAAGAATCAAATAGACATAGATATAAACATAGACATAGACATAGATATAGACATAGACATAGACATAGATATAAACATAGACATAGACATAGATATAGATATAGATATAGATATAGATATTGATATAGAGATAGA
>VSDK01028329.1:0-19782 GCA_009767595.1 Symbiodinium kawagutii
CGTTGCGTCCCGTGGCGGTGATGGAGTTTGAGGTGCCAGCGATGGGGTGGTCCGTGGGGGTGGAGGATGGGTTGGGGTGACATTGATGGTCCAGTGATGGTTGGGGGTTGATGATGGTTGGTGGTTGATGTTGGTAGTTGATGATGGTTTAATTTGCTGGATGATGATGGTTGGTACTGGTTGCTATTGGTATATGATGGTTATATGATGATGGTCAACAATGCCAATTATAATGCTTAGGGGTGGTTACTATGGGCTAAAAGTTTAAAGCTAGTTGAATGGCTAAAGGCTTGCAATGGTCAGTATTGGTGCTTGGGAGGGGTGATGGTTAGTACTTAATCAATAGTTGTTAATGGGGGTAACTACTGGTCAATGATGGTTGACACTGGATAATGATGGTTGCTACTAAGTAGGAGATAATCATGGTCAAACAAAAACTCAATTGATGGCTAGTGATGGTCAATCATGATGCTTAAGCAGGGCCTAAATGGTCAATGGTGGTTTGCGGTGGTAAATGATGATGGGTAATGCATGGTGACCAACTAGTAATGGCCATTCACGAACTAATAATGGCTCATCATGGTGGTTGTTGATGATAGGTTGCTACGTATGGCTAACGCTGGTTAAGGATGGTCAATAGCGGTCGATGTTGCTGAACGATGTTTCATAGTGCTTCATTGGTGGGCAATCATGATTGATACTTGCCAGTAATAGGTCAATGAGGGGAAATGATAGCCAGCGATGATTGTCATCAAATCTCAACGTGGGTCAAACTAACACTAGTTGGTTTTTTCTTTGGGTGTGTGAACAGAAGGCGGTATGACCAGAAGTTTGATGCGTTATACAAAGTATATGATGCGTTTGGTGTTTGCAATACCTGTGTTATTACCTCCAGGCACCATACCCCGAAGCATTGACGGATTCTTTCCAATGTTTTTTTGTGCAAAAAAGACACCAAATTTTCAGACTCCTACCCCGAGACACCAGGTGTTTCCTCACCCAAAACTGATCGTTTTGACCATCTCAAACTGAGTGTTACACAATTCCTGCAGTTTGTCCATGGTGGGTCTATTGACCATTAGGTTGATGGTCACAATTCTACATAAGCAATGCCATCAACACGTATTATATAAACACCTAAGATCGCTGGTTATCTCATGCCCGGTTGCTGATTCTTCTCCCCGTTACGTTGCCATTCCCAGCCGCGCCAGGTGCTCGGCATGACCTGCGCGTCCTGCGTGGGTGCTGTGGAACGAGCGATGACCGGCGCAGCCGTTCCGGAATCCTTGGGCCTGGCAGAGGTCCAGGTGGGCGCGGCAGCTGCGGGGTCGTTGAAGGGAGGGTGGCGTGGCTCAGCTGCTGAGATCAGGGAGCTCAGCTGACAAAGAAACAACTGGTTGGTGGTTTTTGGACATTTATTACTTTCCCTAACTAATAGCTGGTTGACAAGCATATTTTTCATAGGGCTTGAAACCACCAACTTGTCGACAAGTTCTGTGATGTAAATTGGATGTGAATGAATGTACGATCACCTAGATTGATGGGTGAACATGTGGACATGTTGGAAAACAGAGGGTCTACCCCAACACCCAACTGCTTGTTCCACCACCAGGTGTTACCCTTGGATGGTTCAACCTCGTTGAGTTCGCATCCCGTCACCCCTGTGAAGTTACCACCAAGAAGGAAACTCTCAGCTGGTGATTTTTCCAGCCTCCCCATGATGAAAGCTTTCATCATCTAGTGACCAACTGCTACTAACCACTACGTATCCGTTGCTAACCAGTACCATATTGGGAAACTATCCTGGCAGTGACAAAAATCCACCATTTTTCTAGGAAACCATGGGAACCCAGCTATAAATCACGGATTTTCCATTGTGAGGTTGTTAGTTGACTAAACGGTCGTTGATCATTGGCAAACCGTTACTTAACGATGATAGTAACCATGATAGTTAACCTTTTTTGAAGCATTTGTTTGCCAAGTGTGCCAAGTTTCCGCGAGGTGAATCTCTTGGCGGAGACAGCGACTGTCAGGCCAGGATTCGATGTAGAACGACCACTGCGGAGCATCTATAGAATGTGTTTTACACGTTGAGGATTGACCAATTCGTTCAATGGTGGAGATCAATATGGCGTTGTTTTCCCTATTATTACTGGTCATTATTCCCCACTATTGGTTGATTAATATTGACCCATAGCCATATAGTTAGTCATCAGTTGGTCAACTAGGAAAACACAATTGGAGATGTAGACGGCCAAAGATGATCTGCAACCACCAGCGATTGTGGTTATGATAAGTGCGTATGACAGTGCATAGTTTGCGGTGAGTTGAGCGTCGATGTGTCCACCATATGTATCAAGTATCCCAAACTGGGACCTTTCAAAATGCCGCAATAGCTCTACATTTCAACCCACGATGCAACATATTTCACTTGGAACAAAATCATGTTTTCATATACTTGTCGGCAGCCATGCATGGAATGCAGAAACGCCTTAAACCGTTTGCACTTGTTTTGATGAATTCTGGTGCCTTTTCTTCACATAAATCAGCACGAGCCAAGCTGCCATCGGATCCTGGTAGGTTCGCAAAGGCCTTGTCCGAGAAAGATTTGGCATCTGCAGCGGAGGCGTTGCAAGCAGCGGTGGAAGCAGCTGGCTATGAGGCCACTGTGAAACCTCCATCCGTCGCCCGAGGGCAGGAACATGAGGTTCTCTTGGTGGGTCGCTTGGTAGCAACCGCAAGGTATGGCCAGCGGGTGGGCATCGCCGCTGGCTGGTTGGATGACTCATATCTTTCATAGGGGTTGAAACTGCGAAACAACCAACAAGATAAAGACAGTGTGAATTACGCTCTTTCAAGAATTTGCCGTGTTTGAAGATCAATTTGTTGCGACGGCTTTTGGATTGTGTCCTAATGGAACATATCCAAGCGCAGCATGTCCATGTTTTCCAAAACACCTCCTCGGTTAAGACAGCCAGCTTTTTGCATAAGTTCATACCATGTATAAGGTCAAGATACGTAGACGTTTTGGAATTGCACGGCTTTGTTAACGGCACATTTACTGGTTGGACGTCGGACGCCAGCTTTTTTACGTCCCAAAACATTCAACACTTGACACCCACAGTGGTTTCTACAATAAAGCAAACAAAACAACCAGAATAACCGTATTGGAGAGTGTATATATTTTTGGAAATGTACTGCACCAATGTCAATGACGTTGTCTGAAAAGTAGTGCCAGTTCAAATCCCCAGTGTTTGCCCAGCCTTGCCATTGAGGTAAGGCCGCTGCAGTTGAGAATGACCTGGAACTCCAAAATCTGGGCAACCGCGAACGCGCTGTGCAAGACCTCCAGCAAGTGGCAGGTGTTCAATCTGTCTCAGCTCGTACAATCGGCGAAACCTTGGAACTAGAGGCAGCAGCGGGTACATCTACAGAGATCTACAGAGTTTCAGTGGTAAACGCAACGCAATAAGTCCAAGATCATTAGTGATCAGGTAGAAAAAACGCGAAGAATCAATCTCATTAAATCCAGCATAGTTACACCCAACAAAAATTGACGACATGGTGTCGAGATCAAGCCTATAATAATGATAATGCCATGTTTGTTTCGGATGTTGCATTAACCCAGGTGCGTTTCCATGGTGAACGCGAGCGAGTGATTCGCGAGTTGCTCTGGGCTTTCGAAGACGCCGGCTTCTTCGACGTTCGCGTCCAGGAAGATCGACGTCAATCTCCCTTGGAACGGGCGCAAGAACGCAGAGGGTTGGAAGCCCTGGCCTGGAAGAGGTCCATAGTCGTGGTGCTTCCAATGTTTCTTCGTTATGGGTTTCTCAAGCCCCCAAATTATGGTTGCTTTACTACTATTAATGTTTAACAAATTTTAACAATGGATCTTACGTGTGGGTACCCCTATTTTGAAAAATACCGTAAGGGTGTCCGAAAATGATCATGTACGCCCAAAAATTGAAGCTTGTGGTGGTTTCCCTTTTAGTAATGATTGGATGATACTGTAGCAAATTGAAGTTGTTGTTTAGATGGTCAGTATATGTCAGTAGATCCCACCATTCATGGACAATCCTATGCAAGAAAACTTTGGGCCGAAGAGTTTCCACAGGATTCCACAGTTTGTTGTTGCAGAGGGTGAATCCTTTATGATTACATTCGGTCATATTTAGACTGGTTTGGGCATGATCTGATTGTTGCGCAATGTCACTCTAATCTCACATCATCTCAAATGTACTGGTAGTTTCCTATAGCAGGTTTTTTGCCAATCAAAATGACCAAACCGTCAAGTTACATCAAACTTGTAGAGAGTATCAAAATGACATTCCGGGGTTGTGACCTGTTTGATGTTTCTTCTTGTCCAGTCTTGTAATTGTTCTTCGGAATAATTCTTTGGAGACTCTAGAGATGCAGTGATTGGACCCTTCACTTTGGAATCACACCTCGACAGGTCATTTTTCATCGCTTTGGTACTGACTTTGCCAGTGGTTCTGCTCATGTGGGTTTTCTCACCCATGAAAGCTTTGCATGGTTTTTTCATGCCTGGCAACATCGACATCGCAGGCGGGCCGGTGGCAGTGTAATCTCCTTGGTTGTCCATCCTGGGATGATAAACCAATTTGACTATTGGTTTGCTGTCATGTGTTTCATATTGGAATGGTTGGTATTGAAACAATCAAACAAACAAATGACCAACGTGAATGTTTCAACATGTTTTTGTTATTAAAACATTTATGTTGCCCCAGGTTTACTTTTGTTTCGAGATGGTTGAAACTATCCCTGGGGCAGCGGGAACCAGCTGAAAGGGAGCGGCGCTGTCTCTCACGACAAGGTGATCGAAGCGCTAGAGCGGCGATTTGCCTCTGGATCTACCATTTTTGGTGCTTTTAACCATGGTTGGTTGGTGGTTTAAACCATGGTAAGTAGTGGTTATAATTTTGGTTAATCATATGGCAAACAATAGTGGTTAAACACCTACTGCCGTTGGGGGTTTGATTGACATGTTTTTTATTTTCCACGTGTAAGTAAGTATTAACAAATGGTTGGTTGACAATCATATTTATCATAGGGATTCAAAGCACCAACCAGTGTTTGTTGGTTGTTGGATTATTGCTTCCTTGGATCAGCCACAAGCAATTGATTTATCAGTTGGTTGTTAACCCATCATACTTTCATCGACCATTAGTTATATTGCCTATACTTCTCGGTGATTCTCGACCATTATGAATCATCATCAACCATTACATTCTGCAATGCTTGTGGGCGATTACTGTTGGGGACCCTTCACCATTGATGAAGCACTACTAGCCATGATGGACCGCCATTGCTGTACTGGGGCGCCAACGCCAGATCCGTGGCAGATGGTGGCCTTGAGTTGCAACCTGCAGTCAGCACCCCGCTATGACTGGCTATGGTTAGGTGTTCTGCCATCATCAAGGATGCAGCGTCACAATTTGGAGCATTGTCATCCCATCCTCATTGGGAATATCGTCACTACTACCTCTCGTTTGGTTGTCATTTGCGGCTGCAGATCCATCATCATCATCATCATCATCATCATCATCATCATCATCATCATCATCATCATCATCATCACCGGCATCATCATCATCATCATGACCCTGAATCCAACTAACTAACACATTCTGATTCTGGAATGTTTGCAAAGGTTTGTCCTGCTACAATTTCTTTGCATTTCGTTTTGGCAATAGTCTTCAGGGCCCTTCCACGTCTCCTTGTGGCCCTTTCCAAGCTGGTTGTATGCGGCCCAGGTCCTGAAAAAGAGTGAAGCCATGGTAGACTACGCTCCTCGGGACCAGTGAGTGATTTTCACCGTGGTCATTGTGCATAGCACGCTTCTTCCAGCCCTGCTGTGCCACAGGCCTGCTGATGTTTGCCTTGGCCACCCCCGTTCAGTTCGGCAGCGGTTGGGTCTTCTACCAGGAGGCCATCAGTGGTTTGCGCCACGGTAAGCTGGGCATGGCCGCCATGGTGGTGCTGGGCACCACTGCTGCCTATGTCTCCTCCTGCGTGCAGCTGCTGAACAAGTTGCTGTGTCACCAAATGGCGGCCATGTCCTTGGACTTTGACACTTCGTCCTTGCTGATCACTTTTGTCCTGATGGGCATCCTGGCATTTGGTCGACGCGGAGCTGGTTGAAGTGTCATGATGTCGTGAAAAGCATTGAAAAGCCGGTAGCAAGTAGCGTTGAACAATCGACACGTACATGCACAGATTCTCAACATTGCTGGTATTTTGCCGATTCTTGTAATCTTCAACCGTAGCCGTTGTCTTCACCATCCCACACATTCTTAACCATTATTAAGGGCAAGGAATTCATCCTGCCAGAGTGGTTTTCATGGCTCTATCATTCACCATCTTTCACTTTATAGGTACTCGATTCTTTTTTGGATGCTGGAGAAGGGTTATGGCTTCCTTACTTTGACCCATCGGGGGGGTTAACCGTTTTCATGGTGTGGTGGTGATTGTTGGTTGTCCTTAGGATTACCCATTGAACATCCAAAATCATCACAATCATTTAGATTTAACTATTAATCGCAAGCCGTTTCTCGTTATCAATAACTCAACATGAACACCCACGAACTTTAGAGTATAATTCATATTTGAACTATTGACATATACATGAAGTGTTTAAGCCGTTTAAGCATATTGAATTTATATCACCTTATACAACCCAGATCAACCATCAACCATCAAACATTAGCTACAACCGTTAACCATCAACATAATCATGAACAACAAAAAACATTAACTGGTGATTGCCATTAATCATCAACATAACCATTGGCTATAACTTGGTGAACCATGAAGATAGCCGCCAACAACTAACCATAGATCAACCAGTAACAAGAACCATCAACAGCTATGCCAAATCTAACTATAGATACAACAATGACCATTAACAACTCACAGGTTCTTGTTGATAACAACCATCTTCCTTAACCCATCTAACTATTAACAACTAATCATAGATCAACCATTAGAACAACCATCAACTTGTAAAGCCATTAGCCATAGATCAACCATAACCAACCACATAACTTACCATAACTCTCCCATATCTAACCATACTAACAATCAGCAACTATCCCAGAACTATAGACCAACCATTAACATAACCATTGATCAACCATTGACACAACCATCAACATCTGACCACAGACCAACCATTCACTGACAGGTCGACCAAGCGCCACCACCGTGTCCAAGGCAAGTGGTTGGAATGCCGCGCCAAGGGCAGCACCGGCGACGCCATCACGGCGCTCATGGCCCTGGCCCCGCGGACGGCCTTGCTGATGGGAGAAGGCCATGGATGCACCGCAGCAGCGGCGCCCGGGCCCAGGTTGTGGATGGCTAGCAGTGATGAATGGTGAGTTGGTGAGTTCAGTGGTTGAAATGTTAGTTATAATGGTTAGTGATAAATGTAAATCATAGTTGATAGTTGAAATGGTTGCAGAATCAAATGGTTGAACGGTTTGGCAAATGGCTAGGTAAATGGACAGGTGAATGGTTAGATACATGGTTTGGTAAATGGATAGGTAAATGGATATGTAAATGGGTGGTCAATTTTGAATAATAGTCAGTTGATGGTGGAGAATGGTTAGTTGGTCCTCAATTTGTGATCGGTTGATGGTTGATACTGGTGAAGGAATCGTTTGTTGATAGTGGTGAGTTGTTGTTTTTTGGTTAGTGTATGATCATTTTGCAAAAATAGTACCTGAGTGTTGTTATGGATGAGAGGTATCCATAAAGATGTTGCATGTTGGCCAATGATGAAAGATGCAGAATGAGACTCCCCCGATCATTGCCAACCAACCAGTGTGCCACAGTGGTGGTGCTCCCTCACATGGCTGATTGGATGGCGCACCCTGCGAACATTCACCTTGAGGTATAATAGCACCTGGATTGAAGAAAAGCACTTTGTATCTCTCTCTCTCTCTCTCTTTCTCTCTTTCTTTAGATATCAACATATTATTTGCCTACATGGCTGTGGGTCAAAACCCTGTACCCCTGGTTCCCCCACTATTAACCATTGGTTTCCCTTTAAAATGGTTGGTTAATATTGACCCATGGCCACATCCATGTTCATAGATCCACCCCCACCTTACCCCATCTCAGATGCTTGCTGGTACATCCAACACACCACCTGCTCAGGTGGCCGCGAACGCGAAGTGGACGCCAAGTTCTTGCTGCAGAACGACCTGGTGAAGGCGTGGCCAGCGATGCAACCAACGACCGGATAGGTTTAGCATGGTTTAATGATGGTACGTGATGGTTAAACCATCGTTAATTGATGATCCGCTTCATTAATGACGTTTAATGATCACTATGGTTTATTGATCGTTAATTGATGACGCTTAAATAATGGTACGTGATGGTTCATAGAGTTGTTAGTAATAGGGGTTCATAGGTTTCTCCGGCTTTAATGGTTTGTCATAGTTTGATAGTAGTTGATAGTGGTTGATAGGTTTAGCAATTGTGAATAGTGGTGAAGATTAGGGGTCAATCAATAAAAGTGGTGGTTTATCAAAGTGGTTAATGATTGTTTTTTTTGTAATAGTGGTTAGTGGTGGATGACAGCTGAACAATGTGGCTATGGGTTTGTCCCCGAATTATGGCACCTATAGCCTCCGATAATCACCATTATTGATAAGGACAAAAACCAGGGTTGGGGGTACACCATGTATGGACAAAATGTGTTTCTGGCTTCTGGATTTTGGTTGATTTGCTTAGTGCTATGAGTGCTGATGAATTAGCGGTTAATGGTTTGTTAATGAATTCTCAATTGTGGCTAGTGATGGTTGATTTACCATTCATGATGGATAAGGATGGTTTAAATGACTTCTGTAATTAGCATGATCATCAGTGACGGTCCTGATAGCATCATTTGTTCCAAAACTTGACGGTTTACGGTTGGAATGGTGGGCACACGGGGATATTACATAAGCAAGACTATAAGTTGGACTCCAGTTCCATCCGGTCATATTTGCTGCACCTCTATACGTGAGGTGGTTTCTCAAAATAGTGGTACCCTTAAATAAGCCTCTATCAATCATTTGTGATAGTAAACCTGTCATTTTGGGGTTCCCTATTTTGAGAAACACTCAATATCATTGATTTCCCCAAGCGGTTTCATTAGAGCATGTTTATACTATCAAGCAATTTTGTGACCCACCCATGTTGAATCTCAACAACCTTGAATATTGATCAGAATTCATTCAGCTGACAACATGCTTTGGTTCAAGCATACACGAAAATATCATCAACAGCCAACGCTGTGAGGTCAAAGAAACGTTTTTTGGCAGTTCTGTTCAATATTGTTTGATCCTGTGACGGAACATAAGATCTACCCTCTGGTAAACTAACCTGGAAGCAGAAGGTCCTGCCTTTTTGTAGAGGTAAGACCATTCAAACTGTGGATTTTCTACGCAACCCGCTGAATGGCTGGTTGCCAGCTTTGGTTGTCGATGGTCAACCAGTGACGGTGATCTCCATGGCATCACTGATTCAGCTGGTCCATCTAAGCGATGAATGATGTCCATAGGTGGTAGCATATTGGGTGGTTTTCAAGCCACAGGGGGCCCCAAGTTATGGTAGGTTTATTACTCCAAATTGTTAACTGGATGATTTGAGGGTACCCTTTTGTTGAGAAACCGCCGATGCCTTAGTCGACAGTAAATCATGCGGCATTAAGAGTGAGTTTCGTACTCTTGACACTTGTTGGTTTATTCACCATTACGATTAACCATTATCAACCATTACTAAGCGTGATATATGCCTTTTTCGACCGATGTTAATGCCTGTTCAGCATGCTGATATCAGTGTTCAATCATTAACTATTTTGCATATGAAACCCATCAAACACCCACATGTTGTTTACCACACAGGTGCTGCCCGGTGCCAAACTTCCGGCGGACGGTGTGATCGTCATGGGCGAGTCTGCCGTGGATGAGTCAGCTCTCACAGGGGAGTCGATGCCTATCCCGAAGAAAGTGGGCGACCAGGTGATTGGAGGCACGCATTGGACCTGTCGCCATCATTTAACCCATTCAAAACCAGCTAATAAGGGTCATCATGGAGTAGTGCAAAGGTAAATAAGCTGCTTAAAGGCTGAGAAATGCTGATAATGCCGATTGAATACTGCGTCTTAAGGTGGCCGACTATTTTGCAATAGATATCACCTAGCTCATGGCTAGAAATGGTTGATAATAGGGGGTAGTAACCAACAAGACTAACAACAGTCTCAAGAAAATATGCATGAAAATCATTGAAAATCCATACGTTTCGATTAGTTTGGTGATTTTTAGAATGTGAAGAGCTGGGGTACAAGTGTTGACCCACAGACAGATGTTTTGCTAAGGGAAGGCCAACCTGATTTTAAACTTACTGTATTTAAGTTATTTGCTCGAGAGAACAGCATCGGAACAAGTTTTTTGCCCGTTGTGAATTCTTGGCATGGCGGAAGGTATCTATATTGATTTTGTGACCCCAAAAAGTTTCGGGATGCCAACCGGCAACGCACGTGCTTCCGGTGCATTTGCCGCCAAAAAAAACTTAAACGGCAGCTTTTAGTCGTGCATTTGTAGTTTTTGATTGTTAGTCAAGCATATCATCATTTACCCACTGGCTGGGGAAGTTCCATGATGTTCCATGACCAGCGTTCCAACCTGCACTCTGGGACCAGGAACTGTGAACCATGGCAGTGTTTTGCAAGTCCAGCTGACTGGCGTGGGCGAGAATTCGGCTTTAGCGCAGATCGTGGGATTGGTGGAGCAAGCGCAATCACAGCGGGCTCCAGTGCAAGAGTTGCTTGGAAGCTGTCGATTCTCAGATTGCTGCAGTTTGATGATTGACAGTAGGGCGGATAGTGGGCTTGGTGTTGGTGAAAAAGTTGGCAATTACCAACAATAGGCAGAACAATACCCAACAATAACTTGATTTCCGACTAAAATATCTAAACTTGATTTCGCGGCTACACATCAGAAGAAGAAGTGTTTCGCAATTCTAATGTTTCTAATTGTTGAGGATGCTTGATCATCATTAATCTCGAACTGTGGTGAATCATGCTTAATGAAATGACACCAAGTGTTAACAAGCGAGTGACTGTTTGTCAGTCAGTTGCCCTCAATTTTTGGAGCTCGACACCGGCCAGCCTTCTGGGAGTCATGACTTAAGATCCACGCCGCCATTTCTGATTCGTGCCATAGATCAGTTAGTGACACACTGAAAACTGACCAAAACGTACATTTTTGTTGGGATTGTTGGGTGTGCCACCGATGGCAATGGATCCACACAGCGTGATTGTCACCCAGGTTTGCTGACCGCATCTCCGGGGTCTTTGTCCCGGTGGTGATGACGTTGAGTTTGCTGACCTTCATCATGTGGGTGATTCTGACGCATTGCGGCATCGTGACTGGCTGGCAAGGGTGGCTTTGGGGAACCAGCTAAGGTGTGGGGAGAAAGATAGGGTGGAATTTGGAGTTGAACACACCTTATTTGCATTTGTTTGCAAGATTTGATTGTGTTTGGAAACGATTGGTTTGGGACGGCGTAGAATTTAGGAACGGCTCATGACATCGCGTCGGACGTGAAATTTCATGTAGCCAAAAGATACGGGAGAAGGTTCAGCCACAGTCCAGACATAGGAACGTTTGAGACATAGGAACGTTTGGAGTTTGTGGTGTGAATCCTCAACTTCTTGGTTACTACTTGTTTGTTCCCCATACCACCACTTGCTTCCAGTCGTTGGCCAGAGTTTTGAACACCAGCTGCCAGACACTGCCAGATGCTGCCAGCTGCTGCCAGCTGCTGCCAGATGTTGTCGCTCCCAGGTGACTCGCGAAAATCCCATGACTTTCAGTTTGATGATGGCCATCTCTGTGTTGGTCGTGGCCTGTCCCTGTGCCCTGGGCCTGGCTGCCCCTACGGCCGTGATGGTGGGCACCGGGGTGGGCGCGCAGAACGGCGTGTTGATCAAGGGAGGCCGGGCCCTGGAGACGGCGCACCACGTGCAGACGGTCGTCCTGGACAAGACGGGAACCATCACGGAAGGCGTGGCGCATGGCACGGTGGTGCGCATGGGATTGCGCATGGGAAAATCCACATGGTATCAGGTTGGGATAGTCATTGGTTCTCGATGTTTCTGGTTGGGATATCTACTTGATACCATCTAATGTCATTCAATGGAAACCTAGGGAAACTATATTGGTGTTTCAATGTCATTCAATGCCAACATGGTCATCATAGCATGATGTATCCCAGGGAAATTTGAAACAGGCGGACATGAGCGTCCTCAACGCTGGACAAATGACTGCATGTCAAGTTCCCAAGAATGACATTCTGCGACAACTTTTGGCAAGGGAACAACTTGAACCCCTTTGGCCAAGGCCATTTCCGATAGACGCATCTGATATAGTGGTTGCACATGCAGCAATATGATCAGTGTCCCATCTCGAACCGTTTGAGGCTATAGATTGCTGTTTTATTGTTGCGCCAGAAAGATGGAATTGCTAGTTTGGAATCATCCCAGAAATATTGAAAGAACGAATTAGAGGAATACTTGAAAAAACAATAAAAAACACTTATCATTGCTGGCTAAAATGCGGGATTCCTTTTTTCCACAACTTCCTGTCATCAGCTTCGCCGCCAGGCAAGCCAAGTGTCACAGACATTGAGTTGCTTCTGAGTGACGTTTCTTCGAACTGGCTGGAGGATGTGGCGCAGCACCTTCGAGGCATGGGATGCTTTGCGCATCAAGACAGTCAGATGAGAAACTTGGCTCAGTCACGTTGAAGCAACACATCCGCTGTTGGATGTTTCCTGTCTTCGGGGACGCCATGGCTCTATCCACAGAATCGTTTTTGGTGGAATACGTTGGAACTAGATGGCACTCATGAACTTTTGACAGGGGAAACACTCGAAACGTCACCTCGGACATCCCAAAAAAGTGCTTGAGGATATTAGAACATCCAGTGTATCCACTTGGCTAAGCTGTTCATCAATCATTGTATCATATTGAGAAGGGTGTATTGAGATGGGTACCGTAGCAATCTACTATAGTTATTCAATATTCACCAGATAACTTAATTGTCATATTGAAGTGCAACGGTAAGCGGTGGTTCAGCATTGGTCAGTTGCAGCTGGCAGCCAAGGATTTACATGCTTTTCAGCCACGTGTTTATTTGGGTATTTCTCAGAATAGGGGACCAATTCATAGCCCAATTGTTTGTTCTAGATGAGCAAGGCTTGATTGTAAGGGCCCCCCAATGGGAGAACCCCGCCATTTGTGTTTTGGGAGCAGAAGATAGCGTCCACATGATAAGCAACTTGTCAAGAGTGATGAGTGAAGGTCGTGACATGTCCCACGCATAAGTGAGCATAGGTCAATAGCACGTGATAAGATTACCATCCTGCAGATGCTTACCTGGCGGAAAATCACCCCTAGTAATGGATGCTTCACCATCAATTTTCCAACACATGGTGATTCTTTTACTCACATTTTCCAACAAATCTAGGTGCTCACTAATCTATCAACTTGGGCTACGGCTGATGCCAGTCCCGTCCCAAGCACCACGGACAGCGCCTGCACCGTTAGGACACGTGTTGCCAGCGCTCTTCTTGGCCAGTTCTGCCGAGAAGGGCTCAGAACATCCCTTAGGCCAAGCCTTAGCGAAGCAAGCGGAGCAGTTGCTGCAAGAGTGGACTACAGGGAACCAGGTGGTGCTGGGGCATGGGGCTGGGGCCTGGGCTGGGGGAGGGTTCAACTGTTGGACAGGTGGGGAGTTGATGGGATTGTCTTGGGATGACAGGCATGGAAATCTATGGGAATTTGGTTTGCCATGGAGATAATGCTTTTGTCCCATGAAGATCTCACTGTTGGCGCTTTGAATCCTAGCCCGTGGCAGCTCCCTCAGCTGTAGGCGGCTCCCGTGCTGCTGGAGCCCACGAGTTTCAAGGCGCTTCCTGGCAGAGGAGTGGAGGCGGTGGTGCTTGGGCATCAGATCTACATCGGCAACATGGCATGGATGGAGAGCTGCCAGGTGCAGATCGATCGGATGGGTCATGGGTCCCTGAAGATGAGCAATGGCTGTAGGTTGCTAGGTGGCTTCACCAGCGGCTAACGCAGATGTTTAGTGTTTTTGGGATTAGAATGGATTAGAGATGTTTAGTGTTTTTGGGATTGATTAGACGGATTTACCAAGTATCAACTAAAGATTGAAAGCTTTAGCAAGGATTTGAAAGCCACCAAAGTTGCAACGTTTGCCTGAATCCCTGAAGATGAAGAAGATGAATTGCTGTAGATTGGATGTTGTTGCCATTTTGGGCGTGCGCGTGTTTGACAGTCCCCGCAACAACCCCCTGATCACCAGTTCGACGATCAGGTGGACATGGAGTCCACGAGTGGCAAAAAGGCTGCTGAAAAGGCTAACAGTATGCAGCAACTTGGCGCAACTGTTGCAGTTTTGGAATGTTGGCTTGATGAATCAATGGAATTGATGAAAGTCCATGGGTTCTTGACACTTTTTTGACCACAATGGGATGGCCAACCGTTGAATATTTGGACATGTTCTAATGAATTTGGGAATCAATAATAGGCATAGCATATCAGTTTTGAAGCCATGGACTGTGGACGGTGCCTCATGGCGGTCCTCGAGGATATCGTAGCTCTCACGCATTGGCTTAGCCAAAACGATCCTAAACGTAAATTCGTTCGATGGTGGAGCTTCCTCCACGCTTTGAAAACACCACGCACAGTGCGAAACATTGCAGATAATCTCGACATGGGGCAGTTCAAGCGTGTTCTTTCCAACCAGTGCGGGCCCAGCCGTGTAGTTTTTGGCAGTTTGCAAAACAGGTCCAAAGCATTGACAGTCACTTGAAGCGAGAGCCAAACCGCTGACCCACGCTGAACCTATGTACACGATTGATACATTCTGATGTTGAGTTCTTGAAATAGTCTCCAGGGCCTGACATTTTTGGGGTGATTTTGGGAGTGACTTTGGGAATATGTCCAATTTCAAAATCAGCACTTCATCAAGATCTTTGCTGTCAACTGCAGTCCATGGCAGAGTCCATTGGCGTCACCTCAGTCAGAGTTCCCCTAAATCACATGACTAGTCTCCCTAAGTGACTAGTCTGGTTCCCTGCCCAGTCAGAATCTATGACATAACTCAACCGTGTAGTGCCTAGTCGCTTCCCCAGGCATAGCTTGGAGGACCAGGGCAAAACCGTGATCTTCGTCGCGGTGGACGGGCAGCTGGTGCTCTTCATCGCTCTGGCGGACACGGTGAAGCCCGAGGCCCCGCAGACCATCCGCGCCCTGCGGCGCATGGGCCGCGAGGTCTACATGCTCACGGGCGACAACCGACGCACGGCCCGCGCGGTGGCCAGTCAGGTGGGGGCTGGTGCCGGTGGTTGAGATAAGGCGCTGGTTGATTCTGATGAGCATTCTGGTGAGAGTGGTTGGTAGTTCACGGTGAATTCAGTAGTGAAGCTTGTTCTAGGTAGCTCAATTTGCCAGCATTCACCATTGTGATTAATTAATGATTAAGCACTTTTATCATTTTTTCCCGAGAGCGCCTGCGAAGGGTTCTTCGTAAAAAATCAGCTGTATATCTACATCTGTACATCATCACATCAGCATCATCAACATCTGTACATCATCACATCAGCATCATCAACATCTGCAGATCTAGATCTTCTCAACCTCACATCTGCAGATCTAGATCTTTCAACTTGCACATCTGCAGATCTAGATCTTCACAATTGACGTCTGCAGATCTAGATCTTCAAACGCTGACATCTGCAGATCTTTCTCTCTCTCGCTCTTCTTTCTTCTTCTCTCTAAGGCCGGGGCGGGTCTTGGTACGTTTTGCGCTGGTACGTTTTGCGCTGGTACATTTTGGTTTGGTACGTTTCGATTTGGTACGTTTTGCGGTGTGGTAGGTTTTGTCTTAGTACGTGTTGCTGTGGTACGTTTTGATTTGGGACGTTTTGCTGCGGTACGTTTGGTCTTGGTACGTTTTGTCTTGGTACGTTTTGCGCTGGTACGTTTTGCGCTGGTACATTTTGGTTTGGTACGTTTCGATTTGGTACGTTTTGCGGTGTGGTAGGTTTTGTCTTAGTACGTGTTGCTGTGGTACGTTTTGATTTGGGACGTTTTGCTGCGGTACGTTTGGTCTTGGTACGTTTTGTCTTGGTACGTTTTGCGCTGGTACGTTTTGCGCTGGTACATTTTGGTTTGGTACGTTTCGATTTGGTACGTTTTGCGGTGTGGTAGGTTTTGTCTTAGTACGTGTTGCTGTGGTACGTTTTGATTTGGGACGTTTTGCTGCGGTACGTTTGGTCTTGGTACGTTTTGTCTTGGTACGTTTTGCGCTGGTACGTTTTGCGCTGGTACATTTTGGTTTGGTACGTTTCGATTTGGTACGTTTTGCGGTGTGGTAGGTTTTGTCTTAGTACGTGTTGCTGTGGTACGTTTTGATTTGGGACGTTTTGCTGCGGTACGTTTGGTCTTGGTACGTTTTGTCTTGGTACGTTTTGCGCTGGTACGTTTTGCGCTGGTACATTTTGGTTTGGTACGTTTCGATTTGGTACGTTTTGCGGTGTGGTAGGTTTTGTCTTAGTACGTGTTGCTGTGGTACGTTTTGATTTGGGACGTTTTGCTGCGGTACGTTTGGTCTTGGTACGTTTTGTCTTGGTACGTTTTGCGCTGGTACGTTTTGCGCTGGTACATTTTGGTTTGGTACGTTTCGATTTGGTACGTTTTGCGGTGTGGTAGGTTTTGTCTTAGTACGTGTTGCTGTGGTACGTTTTGATTTGGGACGTTTTGCTGCGGTACGTTTGGTCTTGGTACGTTTTGTCTTGGTACGTTTTGCGCTGGTACGTTTTGCGCTGGTACATTTTGGTTTGGTACGTTTCGATTTGGTACGTTTTGCGGTGTGGTAGGTTTTGTCTTAGTACGTGTTGCTGTGGTACGTTTTGATTTGGGACGTTTTGCTGCGGTACGTTTGGTCTTGGTACGTTTTGTCTTGGTACGTTTTGCGCTGGTACGTTTTGCGCTGGTACATTTTGGTTTGGTACGTTTCGATTTGGTACGTTTTGCGGTGTGGTAGGTTTTGTCTTAGTACGTGTTGCTGTGGTACGTTTTGATTTGGGACGTTTTGCTGCGGTACGTTTGGTCTTGGTACGTTTTGTCTTGGTACGTTTTGCTGTCTGAGTCTTGGTACGTTTTGATTTGGTACGTTTTGCGGTGTGGTAGGTTTTGTCTTAGTACGTGTTGCTGTGGTACGTTTTGATTTGGGACGTTTTGCTGCGGTACGTTTGGTCTTGGTACGTTTTGTCTTGGTACGTTTTGCGCTGGTACGTTTTTGCGCTGGTGGGTTAAGTTGTGGTACTTTTCAATCTCTGGTAGGTTTTGCTGTGGTAGGTTTTGATTTGGTACGTTTTGCTATGGTGCGTTTGGTCTTGGTACGTTTTGTCTTGATACGTTTTGCTGTCTGGTGCGTTTTGCTGTGGTACGTTTTGCTCTGGTACGTTTTGTGCTGGTACGTTTTGATGTGGCGCGCTTTGTCTTGGACCTTAGGTTGTGGTGCGTTTTGCTCTGGTATGTTTTGCTGTCTGGTACGTTTTGACTTGGTACGTTTTGCTGTGGTACGTTTGGTCTTGGTACGTTTTGTCTTGGTAGGTTTTGCTCTGGTACTTTTTGCGCTGGTACGTTAAGTTGTGGTGCGTTTTGCGCCGGTACGCTTCATCATCGCAACCTTCCCATCATTTTCTCCTACTTCATTATCATCACCATCATCTTCACCATCATTTTCGCTGCATCTGTAAATCGATCCGTTATTATTTTTGCTTCGTATATTTGAGGCTGCTATAACATCGCTTTTTTTCGCTCTCGGGCCAACCGTCGTCTAGTTATCTAAGACTTCTATGCCATTACTTGGAATCATTACCTATTGTGAACCACCATTAACCACCATTGGTTGTTGAGGGCATCAGGTTGCCAAGGTACAAATGTACAAATGTCGCTCTGGCAGGTTGGCATCAAGCCTGAGAACGTGGTGGCTGAGGTGCTGCCTGGTGGCAAAGCCGACAAAGTGAAGGAACTGCAACGGATGGCACCGGCGGCTGCCAGCACTGCCCCAGGGACCCACAGACGCTGCCCCCAAGTGCTGAGGAGGATGTGCTGCTTCCAACGCCGGGAACCTTTGTTGGATCAGAGCGATGTTCAAAGCCGTCGGTTTGTGGCCATGGTTGGCGATGGAGTGAATGATGCACCGGCACTGGCGCAGGCCGGCATTCATGGAACACCGTCGTTGGGCCTAGGCGTATGCCCATGTTTTGCAGTTGAACGCATGTATATACTTTGCAGATACTTACATGACGAATGTGCCATGTTTGGAGGTATGAAGGTAATGCAAGTAATTTAGTGACATCATGGGCCCATCCCCAGATACATTGCCAAGCATCCATTCAGTTCTTGGTCAAGAGATGTCAAGAGTTGTAGTCGGCATCATGAATAGTCACGGCCAAGATTTACAGCGGATTGGAAGGCTGTGATCACTCCAGTGTCCATCAATGATTCATGAATTCAATAGATGATCATGACTATTATTCATTCTTCTGTGTTGTTTCTTTCAACAATGATGAAATGATCAGTTTTAGAACCAACCACACAACGACCGTTTTGCAACTAGGCTTTCGTTCGAACAGTTTGTTGGGAACATTCTGACGGAGTCATCTATAGCGTGTTGACAACAATTTCACCATAATATATATTTCAGAAAATACCAAGCTGATAACAATTTCACTCGCGTGTCACTTGTTATTTTGTCGGGAATCAGCTTTGCTCGCCTGGTTTTGCCAGCATTTGGTGGCACCTCTGCAGGCGGATTTGGGGATCGCTATTGGGGCGGGTGCCGAGATCGCCATGGAAGCAGCTGACATGGTCCTCGTGCGCTCGCAGTTGTCCGATGTGGTGATTGCTTTGCACCTCTCCACCGCCATTTTCCACCGTCACTGGGCATGAGTTGACCATGCTTTCCAGCTTGGTCAGTAGCTTTTACTACAAGGTCTTTTTGAAAGGGAAACATCACCTTTTTGCTTGGTGGGTTTGGATCATGTTGTTTTGGGGTTACGAGGTTTTTTAAGTGACGTATGATAGGGATAACGACAAGAAAGGGAGGTGATTTGCAATTGGGCTGCAGCCCGCTTGGATGATCATCATGGTGCTCGCCACTGGTATGCCTACCTCTTAAGGCCCTGGTATGGCGCAGTCACTTTGTGATGATCATCCAAGTGCTGGGGGTCGCCACCAAATGTGTGAAAGAAGTTTTGTTTTTCTGCGATCTGTGAACTATCCCGATATCCAATGGTATCCAGCTATTGTAGCCATACAGTATTTCCAATTCAGCATATCTATAGTTCATATAAAGCCGAATCAGCATCTCAGGTATACGACTGAATCAGCATGTCAGGTCTACAGCTAAATCAGTATCATTTCTAATTCAGGTATACCCTGAGGGTCACATTGTACCTATATAGATGTGTGTTGATCCTCAGGTATACAGCTGAACTTCCTTTTTTCATTGGGCTACAACAGCATTGGCATTCCGTTGGCCGCTGGCTTGTTCTACCTGCTCACGGGTCAACCACTGGCGCCCTTTGTTTCTGGCGGGGCGATGGCCATGTCTTCAGTCTCCGTGGTCTTGTCGTCGTTGATGTTGCGGCGATATAAGGCCGTTGCTGCGTCGTGGG
>VSDK01028329.1:19821-35034 GCA_009767595.1 Symbiodinium kawagutii
GCAGTTTGTGAATAGCGGGTATACATGCACGATATATATATATATATATACCTGGCTTAGGAACAAGACGTTTTTTTTTTGGGTGGCTCCTGTTTTTGGTCGAATTTCTGTGACACCGATTTGGTGTCATATTTTTGTGCTTTTGCGTCTTTTTTTTGTGCTTTGGCGTTGTGTTTTTGGTTGTGTTTTCTGGTTTGCGTCGTGTTTTTGGGCTGGTGTCGTATTTTTGGTCGAGACCAAAAAAAAAACATCGAATGATAACCTAGGTATATATATATATTCAAACAATATACAGTATAGCTACAGGATTTACTGATCGGTGATGTTTATTTGTTGGACAGTCCCCTGCGGTGATTGTCTAATAGAGTGTGCTTGGAACTCATAGATTATGACCACCAACTGACTAAGAAAATATATGTGTGCAGGATAGTCTATAGGCCTGTATTTACGTTTGCGGCTTTTGCAATGCTAAGATAGATATGATATGCACCATGGGGATCTCACTTGACCATGGCTACGGCTACGGATACAACTCCAGTAACCCCTTCAGGGGGACAAACATAATGAGATGGGGTATCCCCTATAGTTAGTTTAGTTGAGTTACTGAATTAGCCATTAGGCGGTGAGTATCATGGTACATCATAGTACATGATGTATGACATAATTTTGTACTCTTCTTGGCTGAGATCCAATACTACTGCAATATAACGAATGATTATGTATATTCATGGCGATTTGTTGCTTCATAGGTATCCCTTGTTATGTTTTTTTCAAATAATCCCAACGCCTTCAGAAACAAGCTTTGTATAACAAGTGACCAGGCAAGGCAACTTGAACAGCCCATCATCTCATGCCTTCGCGAGTCAGATTTGAAGGCGGTGGCCTGTACCTGGCAGCCACAAGATGGCCCAAAACAGCAAATTGAGATCATCGGCCATCCATATGATGGTTTCTCAAAATAGGGGACCCTGAAAATGGCTGGTTAATTATTATCAATGGTCAATAAACTGGATGATTTGGGGGTAGCCCTATTTTGAGAAACACCCATATCATCCAGAGTCTTGCTCTACAGTCCCTAGCCTTATCAGTAATGATTATTAATTATGTTGAAACATGTTTACCACTACTTTTAATCAACATTTTAACTATAGCCATGATCAGCTATCCAGAGCCCTTCATTAGCACCTCATCAACCCTTATAAATCTTTACGAAACCTTCATCAGCCCTCATTAACCTTTGTCAATCATCCCTACCCTCACCAAAACCTAGATTCCTCTTTCACTTTTACTCACCTAAAAATCAACCAACGAAACACTATAGACATCATTATGGCTACTATATCCCTGCTATAGATCACCAATGGCACCACTATCTCCCTTCAACTCTCATCTCATGGAGCTGGACCGACGCTGGAGGCCCCATCCATCGTTTCTGCGCTACGTCCCGGGCTTTGGCAGCGCCTTTGTGTTGCGCTGGGCTTCGCTTCATCGGAGGCCCTGCTGGCCGAGCTGCATGGAGAACGTGCTGCGGTGGACTCGGCACGGCTCATGGTGCAAGGCGACGGGAGCAGCGACCAACTCAGAGGGTGAACTCGTAGCCTAGTAGAGCTACTTACAGGAACTTATGATTCTCAGGGAGCTAAGGAGCCAGGGGTATCCCTAAATCCCTTTAAAGGGGGAGCTAAAGAGCTCCAGGGAGTGGTGACACCAGATGGTAGTTAAGGCTTACAGTTGCTTAAGGTGAACTCCATGGTTACCTAAGGTGAACTCCTAGTAGAGTTGCTTAAGGTGATGTTACACTTACTTAAGGTGAACTCCATGGCGATTTGTAGAGCTTCACTGCGATTCACATTTGTTGACTGATTATCAATGAGAATGATAGTTGATAAATGTTGAGAATCAGCTAGTATGGGTATGGGTCAAGCCACCCAGCATCAAAACAATGCTGATGGTGGTGCTGATGGTGGTGCTGATGGTGGAAGCCGTGAAGAAATCATTAAATAGAAGAAACATTGACTAATTGTAAGATTTTTTGGGGCAGGATGCACCCCTCATTCTGACAATTTTTGACAAACTTCTACAGAACTATCTTTCAAATGTATGTTCAATCCAAAGTGATAGGTGATAGGCATAGGTCTTTTGACGGTCATTTGCCAGTCTCCTGCAGGCAAGACCATCTCTTGTGGTGCCTTGTGGGGATCCTCCTGCGATTGCCGGAGCAAGTTGGGTGTTTGTCCGTGCCGACGCTGTGCAGACCGCATGACATCATGTGGCAGTGCGGACAGCGCATCGCATGGATCTGTGATGGAGGAACCTTAGTCTGTGTGTTTTGTTGGTGAGCGGAAGATAGCTCCACAAGTACTCCTCAAGAAACATGTTTTCTTTCATTTTGGGGCTTCGCCGCTTGTAGCTGGACACAGCCAGCTTTGGTGTCCCATTGGTGGACATCCATAGTTAACGACGAATCTTCCACGTGTTTGCTGTCTATGTATAGATCTGGGGCACAGATGAATTCGATAGGACGCTCGCCGGATAGGTGGAAGTCCACTCAGCTTCTGTTGAGCTGCATGTTGTGCACTGATGTAGAGAGACGCAGCATGATGCACCCTCCCGCCTGTACAGATGGGGAGCGTTACTGTACAAATCCGCAAAGCCGTTCTATGTCCATAAACTGGGTGCCCCACAAACCGATGGTTTCCGGTCGCCCTGTGAAAATGTCATAAAATGTATTGCTTGAAACTAAAATGACACAGTAAAAATGTCAATGCCGGTCACTATTGAACAGTTTGGAGGCTACCCAGTTTGAAGTCTCGACTCAGTTTAGTGTCAGTGAGAAAATATCGAGTTTAGAGTCCGCCTGGCGCGCTGCTCAGCTCTTAAAAGTGGTGAGAAACTGAATCAGAGAAGTTTCAGTGGGTATCATGCCAAGTGCGTCCCAAGAATCGCGATAAAACATTCAAGCTATATCTATATGTAGATATATTTACACATTGCATACCCTCTGATGTGCCTCTTTTGATCAAAAGGCTCTGAATCGATTGGTGCTGAAACCATGATCTCAAAATACGGCCTTTCATTCAAAATGCAGCCTTTTGTAAAAATTGGAAAATTTGAAGATTTCCTCCGACCCACTCTTCCTTGCCCATCCATCCTCTTTTTCCTTTGAAACTGAGCTTTGAACGGTTTTGAATGGATCAGCTTCCCATTGATCTCAACTCAAACCATTTCAGAAATGCTTTTAGCGAACATCTATTCACAACAATGGGGATCATTCAATCAATCTGAACATAACACCTCAAAGATCTGGGTAAGCATCCATGCCACGCTCATCTTTAAGAGCTTGCTGCAACGAAAGTTGAACTTTGATCATGCTCCTCCAAAGTACATTTCTGTGGGCCTGTCGAGCATTCGAGTTTCTAGATACTTGGGAGGGCTTGCCTATGAAGTCCTCCTCCTGCTGACAGGCAAACGCTAGTGGCGACAACACCCATGGGGATCGCTCTGCACAGCGTTTCAGTTCCAACGCTGCATGGGCGACCATGTGAATCTTCGGATACATTGGATACCTGTTCTTTCTTCTCTGTATACTCAGCTGTGCCAAATTGGCATAATGCCCAAGAAATGCGAACAACCACTTGGACACCTTCCTAGCATTCCCGCTAGGCAACCAAAGACCTCCCCGATACAAAGCAGTCACAGCGATGTTCATCGACTTGGCTGCTGCAGCCTGGGCAAAAGCAATGCTGGCAGTTCAAACCATGTCAGAGCCTGGCTTGCAGTACATTACATCACTGAGCAAAGGGAAAGGGAAAAAAACAAAGGAAAAACTTAAACATGCTAGTGCAGCCTAACAGCAATTGATTTCATCACAGGATCATCGGTAGTCGAAAGGAATTGGTCACAAAACCAGCCAATGAAGCACATAATCTGTGTGGAGGCTGAACCCTTGTTCCACTTCGCAGCAGGGGTGGCTGAGCTTTGCAGCCAACAAACCACATCCCGATTTAGCTCAGCAACCCATGGTTTTGTTCTTCGTGTTGAAAAAAATGTCTTGTATTGAGTCGTCAAGGCCTCAAATTTTTTCTCCACGGATCCCAAGCCAACCAAACATGACAAAGGAGGTTCTGCCTCAACGAGACTCACCAAAGCTGATGATGCAAAACTCTTCAAACATCCCAAATGGGCATTGTGAAAAAAATCTGTTTGGAAAAACGCGATAGCCCGTACATCATCCAAAGCAAGACCCTCCAACAGCGATGGGCGCTCCAACCAGGGCAAAACCTGGCCAATCGTAGCCTCCCAGGATGGTGTTTCAGAAACATCCTCATAAGGTACTGCAACTTTGTGATGACGAACATCTTGCTCTTGTCCACCCAAACATTTCCAACAGATTCCCTGGCATGGTGTTCTTGTTTTGGATGCTCGTGGTGCATGCCCAAACGTTCGTAGAAAACGGCCTATCTTTGATAGCGCTGGCAGGTCGCCTTTGGTTGCCAAATGGATGAAATGGATTCGGTCCTGGCCATTACCATAGCTGATCCCTTGATGCAAAAGCATTTCAGCATCGGATGCGAAAGCACGAAGCAATTTGGAAATGGCATTTGGAGATGACACCTCCTTCATCATTGTTGCAATGAGGAAATGGTTGGTCCAAGTATTCCCAATGTAATTCAAACCTTGTGGATTCTCAGAAACGGGCAAGCGGCGCTGGTTGGTTTGCAAATAGGCCAAAGTCCCCCGACCGATCATGCCATGGATGTTAAACACCCACAATGGCAAGTCACGAACGGTTCGGCCCTCATCACTGTGGGAGAGATATGGAACCAAACAATCCAATGTCAAGACGCCCTCCCTCTCCAAGGCAAAGACAGGATGTCCACTGTCCACGTTCTTGTATCTAGACCAGAACTGGGAAAGTACCCCTTTCATCTTTTGCAACGACGGTACACCTGCCATTTGTTTTTCCAAAGCACCAATCGACAGAAGATGCTGAAACCAGCTAGATGGTTTTACCCAGGGAAGTTTACCAGCATCGTCCAAATTGATATCTGAAATCTCCACTGGAGCCGCGAGCCCATGCTGAAGTAAAACCCTTCGGGCTCCCCTCTCAGCATCTTCTTCCCTGATGTTGGAAAAATCCCGCATTGCCTGAGAAGATGATGGGTTGGCATCAACCTCGTGCTGAGCCACGTGAACGATGTGCTTGCAACAGGCCTCAGCAGAGATGCCATCCATGATGGGATAAAAACATCAAACACAAACTTGTTGGATGCCAAGGGGTCTCAAATGAAGTGACTACTTTTCCAATGAACCCAAACTAGTGGAAGCTGGGTGAAGGTTTTAAGTGGAAGCTGGCTTATGCGGAAGCTGGCTGCAGAGCATGTTTTTCACCGCCTGCGTAGATCTACCCAACGTTTCGATGTTGGTCGGCCCGCCCCCCTGTCACATACACAAAGTAGGGTGGTGGTGCTTTATTTTTTTTGGTAAGTGCCCCTTCACCCCCCGAACCCTCTTTGTTCCTGCATCCCACATGCTTGCAAAACTCGCTGATCAAGGCAGCTTCAAGCATGTGAATTAAATCGCAGCTATCACTAACTGCCAGCACCCACATGGACGTAAAACCTACATCTAAATAGGCTGGATACCTTTGTGGGGGATTGGATGTTACCCCAATCTTGAAGACGCACAATCGAACATTCATTTTTTCACGAAAGGATGTGATTCTTTCTTTGCACCATTTTAGGATCTTGCCACATGTGGGTTGGCCACTCTTCGGCACCGGAGGACATTTGTTGAGCAAGCCTAAGGGCTCAGTCAGGCTCCAATCAAATGATGAAGCACAAAACGTTGCTGCAAGCTGCTTCAAAACGTTGGAGGCATCCTTAGGCAGCACAGTATGCTGAATGGTTCTTAGAGATCCTTTTGAATCAAGTGCATCGAGCCCACAAGTGTGAAGAGTCATTCTGATCATCAAATTCAACCATGTTGTTGAACCAAGCTTCATTTGCCACGCCGATGGTTTGCGGCTTCTGCAGAGGACTCTCTCGGCTGAAGTATTCCATGTAAGTAGCACTATCATCATGGAGATGGATTTGAACTTGGTCTTCATCTTTTGTGGCAAGTTCTGACTTTGGTTTCCTGAGCGCATTCAACAACAAATTCAATTGTCAAAGGATTTCATGGACTGTACCGCAAGGTATGTGAATGAGCTGCAAGGTCTTGGAAAATATGCAATATATAGTGTAACTTTTTTGCATTATAGTTTGCTGGCAAAGGGCTTCCCATACAGTTGGCCATCCTCACACCCAGCTACCCGCTTCCTTCCGGTGAACGGGCAGCTATAGGTGAGAAGGTCCATCAGCTCATCTGTAGCATCGTCCATGGCTCATAGACGGACGCCGTGCTTTGTCACTAGCATGGCCCACCGATGTTGTGGTTCTTGGGATTTAAGGGCTGGTACCTTGATCAACTGATCTTCCAGATTCTTCCAGGCTTATGTTCACTGGCACTATATTCAGAGATGATGTAAAACATTAAAACACGGAGGCTATACCCTGAAGTCAAGTGAGAAGATATGATCAAAGCTTAATGGGATTATGTTCCAGAACTACCCTTTACCATTTCATGTTGCATACTGGGCCACAATTGGCTGAAGGTCACCTGGCGTGGTTAAAGGGGCAGCATGCATTGCGTTGCTTGCAGGAGGAAAAGTTCTTCGAGGCCCAGACTCCATCAGCGATGAGTCGAGCGAGGCCACGGAGCACCGGATCCACATCGTTTTCCCCTGGCATGTTGGAGGGGCCAACTAGGTGATACTAGGTGTAGACTCGAATGAATTTGGAGCAAGGGATTGCCATTTTCATCAGGTTTGCTGCGCGGATGTTTGACCCCATGGTTGGATCATCACATGCTGTTTCAAGCATGTGGTCACTACCCCTAACATCGGTTGGCAACGGCACAGCTGCAGCGTCAGTTCTCTTACTGGCTAGGAAGGGATGACACATTATGTAATTTGGAATGATAAGTCATGATGCTTCTAAAAGGTCATTTGGTTTGACAATTCAAACATTCATTGAAAACAAAATACCCCCATCCGAAAACCAGCGAAGCCAGCGACTGCAGCCATTCCAACTAATCAAAGAAGGCCACATGTTAGCACGTGGCAGGAAAACATACTTTGGCTACTGTAGCCACACATCCAAAATTCATCAGGTGGCCAAGGCTCAAAGGATTACCAAGGTAATCCGAGGTCACGGCTCTTTGGCTTTGGTCAAGGCCTTCAGAAGATTCCTGGGACCAACGTAGCAGTCACCATGCCCCATGGTACCAGGATTGGTTGCCCCTTGAACTTGAAAACATATTGTCTAGAATATATGGTATGTTGGCTGGGCTATGTTGATCGATATTTCCAGCTTGATGTTGGTTGGCTCTACCGAATGGTATATATTAAGTACAAGTTGGTTGACATCCAGTGGAGACTGGCCTTTGAATTGGGTGTCCATGTCCATGCACAGAATCAAACAGAACCCCAGTGCAGCCAAATCTCTTTGCCGCAAGCTCCGTAGTGGTTACTTTGTTGCACCTTAGCTCAGTAGGAAGCTACCACTAGATGGGATTGGGAGTGATTGGCAGGCATTGGGAAGTCAATGGAAGCTGCTTGCTCATCGATGCTGGGAAGGCACGCAGCAGTCGATGAGCGGACCTGGGTGTTGATCTTCTCGAGAAGCCTCGGTGGGACAAAGGTTGAGTGAACCCCTATATACCCCTATCATGGTGTGTATGGAGGTCGAGAGTTTAGGATATGATGTTATGTCGATCTATGGTGAAGAATGTTGCATCATTGTTCATCACATGTTGATATTTTGATGTGAGGCCCTGGGAATCCCTCTCATGTAGCCATGCTGAGAAATGATTGGCACTCCCAGCTATGAAAGCCAAGGGGCCTATCGGCATTTGAAGATGAAGTACGCAGGGATACCGTGTCCAGCTTCACAAGATCACATTGACCATACTGGGTGTTCAAGGTCTCAATGGCCTCCTCCATCGCGGTTGTGCACCTTAGAGTGATGCGCACAAGCTGGGGATAGTAGGGTATTTGGAAATGATACCAGCATGAACGAAGCTCAACATTCCATATCCTGACAACATATGTTGGGGCCAGGGGCTTTGTGACACGTCTTCCCTCGAGGCTGTCAACTGGTTTGTCACCAAATGCAGCCTCTATCTGGGACAACAAATCCGATAGCTTGCCAGATCGAGTCAGCAAGGATGATGTGAACGTGCAAAACTTCACATGCTCCTTCACAGGCATAGCATGCCATAGAGTGAGATACAAAATCAAATATACAGTGAAAAACTATTTTCAAAGACCATCAGTTTTTGTTTGGGAAGATTGAAGGGATGGTTTGCTCGTACACGCACTGACGCAGACACACACACACACACACCGACACATAAAATCTAGTTGAACACCCTTGACCAAAACCACCAACCCTGCAACAATACCACCCTCAATCCTTGGAAGCTGTATTGATCGTCTCCGCATCCTTCTCCTGTTCATCCTCCTCCTCAGTCTCGCCTGATGGTTCCTCTTGATCAAGCCGCTGGAACTCAATCTCCCCGGATGCCTTGGATGCCAGAAGCCATGCTGGATGCACTGGAGACATGGGTGATGCTGGTGATAAATGCTGGTGATGGACATATGATATAAGATGCATTTGCTTTATTTACAGCATACATGTTGTATCAAGTAGCTTCGCCCTCATCCTTCTGTTCACGTCTCTCCTCATCCTCGCTCACTTCATCATCTTCCTCCCCATGCACCACAAAGTATTTCCGGATTTTCGGGTTGTATCGATCTTTCCTAAGCTGTACCAACAGGAGGGAATGATGTGTAAAATCATACTTTGCATGTTTCTATGAACATGGTATGTCAACTTCATTTCCTTGGTTGACCTGTTGAATCTTGTTGCTGACATGGCTGGACAAACTGACGCAAACATGAATTGGAAGCTAATCGAACAAATTATCTGCAATGGTTAAGGTTCTTCCACAGCTTCTCATTGCCAGGCTTTTCGCAGAAGTCAACTGCGCATTTGATATATGACCTCACTCACGGATGAAATCACATAAGGTAAGGAATGCCACACAACAAAGCATTGATGATTGATGCACATCATTGTTTTGGTGGTGAACATCCTAAGACTACTACGAAGTCCAACCCAAGGTGTTGGACATCTGCTCTTTGGTATACCATCCACGTTTCTGTTTGCGCTGCGAAAGTTTCTTCTGGGAAATGGTCTTGGTGATGCGGCTCACGAACAAGTCCTGCAAAACAACATGGAAAAACGCAGGTTAAGTAATGGTTAACATCATATTTACCAGGATACTTACTTGCTGTATGTTCACTGCAAGGTGCATGTTAGATCACATTATAGATCGACAATATAGATGCACTCATTCACAAGATTGTCCTTGCTCCAATGAGCAGCTTCGAGTTCTGCAATCATTTGTTCTTTCTCTGCACGCGTTGAGTTCTTCCATCTCTCATGGATTGGTTGGGGAACATTGCAACGTCCACTTGGTTTCAGCTCGCACAATCGGCGCAAGCGGTTCAACTTTGCACCAGTTGTGCTGGGGTCAGGTCTTTCACCCACGGACTTGGGTGCAACAGGTTGCTGCTTGGACGAAGGTGCGGGAGAAGCCTGGGGTGTTGGAGCTGCAATCTTTGAGGGCGGAGTTGTGTAACATGATGATGTCTTCTGCTTGTTTGCCTGTTCACGGACATTCTTCAGTTCCTGTTGCATCTTCCTGTTGGCCTGGAGCAAGCAAGGTCAATCAATCTAACACAGGTAGCACTGAAAACACACAGAGTATACTTGCATGCATGGTTTAACATACAGCATCTAGTTCTTGCACAGCAACACAACAAGGGCCTCCATCAAATCCTGGATGACTTTTTGAGGGTCTGGTTCAGCCTGTTTGCCCTTGATTCGCTTGGTTGGTGCCGGATTTGGGGACGGCTTGGCAGGGGATGGTGAAGCTGCTTTCTTTGGGCTCGCTTTGCATTTGGCTGAAGGCTTGGGCAACGATTTTGCTGCTGCTGGGACTTCTTGAACTTTTCGTTTGGTCGATGTGGGAGCAGCTGCTTGAATCTCTTCATCCGTTGCCTCACATGCATGGAGGTATGGTGTGTATCCATATGTGCATGCAACACTGCTGCAACATGTCGCCACATGCAGTGCCATTCGCTGATTAAAGTGAGAGAATACATCTTAATTGGTGCATGGTTGCATGCAGTAAAGGTATATCCAAGTTTCTGGTTGCGTCTCCGAAGTGGGCGAAGCATACCCGGCCGCAGCATCTGCTGAGCGAGTCTCAGCAGAAAACCGCACATTCGCACCACCATGTTGTCAACAGCGTCAATGTAATGACATACCTAATACATTTCATTTGTTTACTCAAGATCTCCAATGTAGTTGTTGGATTTCGTTCCGTCAGAATGCATGGACATGTGATGTGTGAAATTGTGTTTTTATTGGCATCATGCATCTAATAAAGCCTAGATGCTTTGCTGATTTTCATAGCCACCTTCTTCATCTCTGCCAATTGCTGCTCGTACTCCTACCAATGTGGGTTGGTTGGGTAAAGAACTTGTAAAACATGGTGGGATGATAACAGTGACACTACTTCATTGGTGGGTCAGCAGTGGGAAAAGCAGGTTGGCGACAATAGTAATGAAAACAATTATAAACATCTTTAACACATATCATTAACCACCAGGTATATTTCAACCAAATAAGGTCATGCTAGGACCCTGAAATCTATCAAAATGACTTGTGAAAGTAGTTCATGGGTGTCTTGATGATTGGAGTGTGTTACTGGGCTCCTGGATTTTGTCTGCGAGATCGTCCTCATGTTCCTTCTTGATGGCATGTAGCTGCTTAGCACCATCTTTAAGCTCACTGCAAGACCATTGCTTGGACGGCATTTTCCCTTCCTTACCATCCGACATGGCCACCCGACCCGCTGCAGCCAGGTGTCAAACCAAAGCTCTCTTGAGCCAAACGTCCTGAGACCCAGCTAGGGTGGCTTGAGGGTGTTGGGAAGAGGCAAGTGTGGTACTTACAACTTCAAAATCAATGATTTTCGGCAGATAATGCTATGCTTGTTGAACAAGATTCAATTTTCCTCCAGAAAAAATAGCATGTTCAACCACTAACTGCTTGTTCCCTTCTAGAAATATCATCTTTTCACCAAACATGAAACTTTTCATCAAATTCCCCTTAAAAATGCCAGATTTCTATAAAAACCAGGAAAAATCACCAATGTGCACAACATCCAAAAGTACGGAAATAGTACGTATTTTAGTACGCATTTATACGGCCTTTTCCGGCCAAAATACGGCCTTTGTACGGGTGGTCCGGGGAGTACGTATTTTGTACGTATTTTGTACGTATTTTGTACGTATTTTCCGGTTTTCCCAAAATCCCTTAAAATCAATGAAAATCCACCAAAATCAGTCAAAATCCACTAAAAATCCAGGTTCCAACAAGTGCCAAAAGATAGGTATCCCAATCCTATGGAAACCATGGTTAAGAAACCCTTGGTTGATGTCAGCCAGCCTTGGTAGGTTTTCAGGGGAGAGGAATTCAACAATCAACCAATGTTGGAGGTGGTAGTTTCAGAATACTGCTATTCCGCAAGACATGTTTCAATCACCATTCTTTGATAAGTGGTGTTAAGTTTGGAGATCAGACCCAACATGTCCCAAGCCTAACCTGAAAACTCATCTAGACTTTCTTTCACCGGCCATGTCATATTAAACTATGGTTGGTTCCTTGGGGCATGAACTGTACCCAAAGTGCTTTATATTTTTCCTGCCACATGTACATCCAATAGGGTTCCCTGACCAATGCCATTTCTGGATCGGTAATGCACACAACAATCCTCACTGCCCCAAAGCGTTCGGCTATGGTTTTTGCCGCAACCCCTCATCGAGCTCTAAGTGCCAGTGGTCTCGAATTAGACGTGGGTAGACCCATGCCAAATGATATTACTAAATATGATGCAATAGCTTAAATTGCTATGTCAAGCTCGAGGATACAAAAAGATTTAGAAATGAGTTGGGAACAGTGGTCTCCACTCCCCCAGCTCCAAATCGTAGCTGCCACGTAAGTATGCAAACACTGATTTCATGTTTGCACACTGCGCCCACCAGTCACCCCACTCCATCCCTGCAAAGACTTCCATGGCATCACTGGTTCCAACCGTGAAGGCATTCTCAGGAAGGGCTTCTTTGTTGTTCACAAAGCGGGCATGTAGTCGAACCAGCTTCATACCAAATCGAGGTGGGTATGTCCTTGGATCATCGTGGCAATACATGGGATGAATATTCATTTAAGAGTTTCAACTTCCCCTATGGCATACCATACAACAATGTATCATAGTTGCCTTGCATCTTTGGTGATGGATCATTTACATTCAGCTGAGAGTCTGCGTTCCCTTCAGGAACTTTGTTCCATGGTATGCTACTTTGCCCTTCTTGTTTCGATAGGTACGAGCTGATTTAGCACCATGACGAAAGTTCTTCTCTTGATACTCTTTGGCCATTACACCCTGGTCGAAGCATGCAACAGTTCTGCAATTTGACCAGGCGATGTGACGTTTCATAGTCAAACTGCCATAGTGTCCCATCCACCATGTCACTTGGTAGATCTCAGGGGTGCGAGGCAACCAAACATCCAGACTGCAAATTTGAGAAAATTAACCAGGGATGATAGGGCTTGGGATGCAATAGCCAACACAAATTAAATGCAATTAGGAATGCTATTTACCATTCAAATCTGATCACATGATAGATGGTGATTATTTGTTCAATATCCTGATCTGACATCATAGGTTCCCGGGAATAGGACTATTGTTGCATGGACATGGTTTCTTAACACTGGCTTCCCCAACCATTCTTGGATTAAGATGTACAATTATGGTAGTTTGTTGACTGTCTTATGGAAATCCCTTGCCTTCGGTAGCTTATTGAAAAGCTCTCGAATGACCGGCAGCCAGGGAAGAGCTGACGATCGCGGTTGCTCCAAGACCCAGGCGAGGTCCATGCTGGCCATCGCGAATATAAGCAGAACAGTCCTGGGCAGGCAGCATGTAATAGGGAACAATTGGAAATCTCGGGACATATACTCCAGGATATATACCGGTACTTGTTATTGCCTATTGAGTTCTTCTGAACATTCCATTTAATCATGAACCTGATGTTCTATGGGCATGTTGTTTGTCAATCTGATGTGTATCGAGCACATATTTGTGGTGATTCGAACACTCAACAAAAAGAGGTAATGTGAAGCATAATATCATCCCAAAATGGAAATGTTAGCGCATCGCATTGCATGGTTGCTACCAATCATTAATTGTTTTATCTTGATTACATTAATGGGCTATCTCTCGTTCTACTTCGAACCCGAGTCCTTGCAGCCAAAGAGTTTCCTATGGAAACCATGGGAACATCAGTGCGGCCAAGTGGTGTGTGCGGGGTTCGACAATGAGTGCCTGCTGAAATGCTCACGAAGGAAGAGCAAACCAGCCCTATCAGGCATAAACAGCTACCCATTTTCGCGTTCAATATTGTCACCAATGCCAGCCTTAGATGAAGAGCTGTGGTCTCTACATGGGTTTCATGCAGGCAATGCATCACGAGACCAATGCTATTCTTAAGATTCACCTGCTTCTCCAAATCATCAGAACAAGAAACGCAAATCCACTGTCGCTTAGGAGATCCATGCAGTTTTGTCTTTGGCTAGTTGGGCTTTGGTCACCGAACAATATGTCCAGGGCAGCAGCTGAATGCCCATGGAACTTCATGCAGCGGGTGGCCCATGCTTGGCCTGCGAAGATTTCAATGAAGTCATAAGCCTGGGGCAGCAGGGGAAGGTACCTTTCACTAGCATGGATTTAACACCCTGATGTATACATTGAGCATTACATATGTTCTTTTCTCGTACATGTATATGGATCCATGCATCCATGCCTGCATGTGGGGACTAGTTCTGGCATGCCGTGTGTTATGTAGCCAGCAATTTATATAAACATGGTTTGATTGAGGACATGTCAGACCCTGGCCTCCTCGAAAAGTGGAATGGCCGGATTCAAGCAAAGGAGAACCACGCACGCAAGGAGCACCTGCTGGATTGGCAGTTGTGATACCTGCCTGATCGATCTACAGACTATTTGGCTCGTGTAGATTCATTGTCTTATATTGTCTTGATTTTTGAAGTATTTTGCTCGGGCTTTTTGGCCCTTATGTATGATATGGACACCCCTCATTAGATCGATATACTTGTTGATGCCCTCTTGTTAGTATACTTTAATGAACTATCGACATGCCTACACATGCATGGACACATCATGCATACTTGACTGCATGGATAACCCGGCCTTTGGCGCACCAAGAATTTTCATGCGATGAAGGATAAGGTCCAGCTTAGTTCTCCGGGCAGCATTCATGGCTGGATAGGTCACTGCACACCAACAAGCCTTGAACCCAAGAACTATGACGGATCTAGCGCTTCAAAGAAAGGTGCTTCATGCCACCACCCAAGCACACTGCAAGTGCATGGCATGCCATCAATTCCCGCTCCAACCCATGCCAGGCCAACCGATCTCCTCCAATCGGCGGCGGCGCTTGGCCATGGGAGCCTGGTTGGAAGGGCGGACGCAAGACATCAAAACGATTTGGACCCCATCTTGAGGATATCAAGCTGATTGACCATAGAGGGAGGCTCAAAGTTTCCAGGGTTTCAATAGCCACTAGACGCCCAAGCTGGGTTGGGTTGAAGCTGAGATTTTTGATTGGCTATGGATTAAATGATTGCATCGCCAGGGCATTAATAATATATACTACATTCTGTCTACATTGAATTCAGTCAAGTCGGAATCCTCATTGGGGTTGGTCGAAGGGGTTTGTCAAGTTGAGACAGGATCTATTGAGGCAAGCTTGTTTATGAGACCCAAACCTGATCTTTAGATCCCAATGATCTTGGTGGGGTGGAATTAGGAGTTTGTAGCCTGAAAAGCACATACCCACTAGAGTTGGCTGGGGTTGATTGAGGGGCCCAGGCTGTTCCACCAGTGCACCAGAGAGTCCACTCAACACCTCAGTCTTTTTTTCAGCGCATCTTCCAAAGTGCTACGGCAACTGTGTTG
>VSDK01028329.1:35044-47972 GCA_009767595.1 Symbiodinium kawagutii
TCAGCAGGGTATTCATGACGAAAATGTGTGATTGAATTGGCTGTACAAATTGCACTGGGTATTACTATCAGAACAAAATCCGACTAGAAACAGATTGGATTGGGAATGATTGGAACATATTGGAACAAATAATCACAGAAACACCCACTTGGATTTTACACTTTCTTCTTCACCCTGCCATCACCCTGGCACAGTTGCAAGAGCTTGGGAAGCTAAGCGCATAAACGTTGTTCCCCGTTCTTCAGAAATTTGAAGCATCAAAACATGATTTGTTTGATGCCACAGTCAAGCCAGCAATGATATCTCAGTGTGACACTTATTGGATTCAGAACCAAAAACAGAAACATAGACAAGTAGTTAACATAAATAGATCTATGAAATGAGATGTACAACATGGCCACACCGAGCTTTTGATGCTAGACTGGCTAGACAACCGAACCCAAAGTGTCCAAGTACTTCAATGCTGCTTCTCTAGCCATGTTCTGAATGTTGTCCTCGTTGACGTCGGTACCCTCCCAAAGCTTGGTGGCATAGTCCCAGAATTTGTTCTGGCGAGGATGTGCATTCGACCTAACAATCGGTTCATGACTACATTCCTTGATGATGATAGCTGAAATGTTGTAAATTCATTAATTCATATTTGTGAAATGATTCCATTAGAATCCATTATTAACTTTTTTTAATCACACTTTGGGGACCAGCAATAATGATGATCACAACCTTGAACTCAACATCTTGAGGATGAACTTGTTAAATGTTTATTTGAAATATGGGCGCCGAAGGTACAGTACCATATGTCCATGTCAATATGAGTTATCATTATGATCCTCATAGATAAATATATCAAACCATTGAGTGCCAGCATGGACACAACAAGTGGAACAGCAAAGAGTAGCTGTAGTTTGGCATGGGACACCAACAAACAACGGAAACAAAAGGTCCTGGTGCGCAGAGTGATGCTGTAAGCGAGGTTTGATGCTCTCCTCAAACACTGAACGCAAAGCAAGCCATTTGGCTCCTCCCAACTTCGAAGTAGGTTGCGGTCGCCGAGCAAAGGTCTGGGGTTCTTCAGTGCGGTTCCTTTTCCTTGGAACTTTCTTTTCCTCACCCTCACCCCCCTCCTTTGTAGGCACCTCAGGTGTGGTGGAGGATGACTTGTCAGAACTTGTTGCCCTTGGTTTCCTCTGTCTTTTTTTGGGTGGATCTTCTACTGTGCTTTCATCCTTGCCTGCTGATCCTGCTGATTCATCATGCTGGCATGGTGCTGGTGTGGTCTTCTTTCGCTTTGGGGCAATTGCTGGTTCTGTTTCATCACCAACCACCGTACTGCCATCAACTTTTGGATCTTTGCTGATCTCATCATCACCATGGGTAGGCTCCTGGTCATCAGCCACAGGTGGACAAGCACCGCTAGCCTTTTCAAGTTCATCGCTTCCATTGGGTTCATCTTCATCTCCCACGTTCGATGCTGCTTTTGACTTTGCCTTAGCTTTAGCTTTGCTTGCTGCTGCCTTGGCCTTGGGTTTAGCTTTAGCACCTGCCCTTGCTTTTGGACGCCCCTTTGCTTTTGCTTTTGCTTTCGGTGCTGGGTCTGCTGTACCCTCACCGTCACCCTCCCCATCATCATTTGCAGCATCCCTCATGGCAAACTGAGCGCGTCGTAGCACCTCAACGCAGGCTGGCCCAGAGCAAGGATGGCGTTAGGAAAACATGTTGGATTTGGGTACATATGCAAGGTTCAACTTATTGAAGACTAGGGCAGATTCAAAAGGGTTATGAACATTTAATTTCACTTGCCATGTTCATCCCTTTTGCTATTTGGACCATCCCTCAAAACGATTAAAATGAAAAACTATATAGAGAGAAATCGAAACATTTAAAGTAAACACAACTGACCCATACAGATTAAACAACATAAATAAATCAACCTGGTTGCTACAGGAGGTGATGGAAGCAAAGGTGGCTCTTCATCATCAAAGTTTTTTGCCAAGAGGTCCATCTCTGCAGGTGGAATGGGTTGGGTTTCACCGTTGTCTGTTGCAAGCTCCAAGCTATCCATCACAACAACCGGCTTCTCCTGGGTGCGCTCAATGGTGGCCTTCTTCGCTTTCCTGGGCTGCAGGTGAAACAGGTGATAGTTGTCCCATTGTTTTCCAAGGATGGTTGGTTTCCCAATGGTGTTCAAAGTGCTATTCCTTTTGTTTGTGCCCCCCCCCTCTTCCCCCCCAAAAAAAAACATATGGAAAAAATACACCAATAATAAATCTAAAGATCAAAGCCAGCTGTTCACGTTTGGCATTGGCCAGTGAGAACTGAAGCTCCCGGATTCTTTTGTTGATCTCAGTCATATCCATCCAAGTCTTTTCAGGGGTGTCGTCGATCACCACACACTTGTTTGGGGACTCTGCTTCAACACCCTTGGGAGAACTTGGTTCTGGGGACATGGCCTCTTTCAGCAACGGGTCCACTACATCGTCCTCAAACAATGCCATCATGCCTGAATCAGCCTGGGACTCATCAAGCATCACCTCACCAGAGGTTTCCAAGGCAGGTGCTGAATCCATAAGGGCATCAGGTTCATCATCAGAACCTAGTTCATCGAGGTCCAGGATCTCATCAAGATGGTCATCATCATGGTCATTGCTGCCACCTTCATCCCCATCGTTTGGAGTCGAAGATGTCATGGCGGCGGATGCGTCCTGCCAGGTTTGATGTTGAAACATGGGTTAGATATCACAGGTTCTTCACTGGGCCCTGAGTGGTTTCCCAAAACAACATAAACTTAGGGGACCAATAGAAACCATGTTTCTAGATTCTAGTTTTGGAACCCAAATCCTGAGATTCTGCTGCTAGGCCTTCGGGGTTAAACACAAGGGCCATCAGCTCTTGGAAAGTCTTGCTGCGGCACAATGTATCACGGTTGAGCTTCTTCTTGACCATGACCATGAAGCCTTTGACAAGCTTTGCTTCCTTTTTGATGTCCTTGCGGTTGGGAACCTGCACTCTCATCGTTTCGTAAAGGAGCCTGATCCTGATCGCTGCTTCAGGTACCGCTATGGGGAAAAACAAATCAGGAATAAATGAAAATTTATTGGAAGGTTTTTTTGGGGAAACATGACAACAAAACATATGACGAACTAGCTCAGGAAAGGGTCTGCTTCATAACATCGGGAACTCTGACTTGACCGACAGAACCATCATCCAAACGAAGTCGTTTTGAAACAGGTGCCAGTACTGCAAAATTCCTTTCGCCACAAGCCACCGTACATTCAGCAGAAGCTTGCCGAAGTGCTGGTGAAAACAAGCATCCTTTAGTCCGGACATGCAGCCTCACATCCGAAGATTGATCCCATTCAGCAGCCATGCCATCGAGATTAGGAAACTTGGCCATCGATGGAAAAGCAAAAGAGAAGCAGCAACTACAATCTTGGGTTCAGAAAGGCCACCGCGCAAAGGTTGTGAACCGAACCCGCTGGAGGGATAAGCAAACCCATGGCAACAGTTACATTTATGATTTATGATGTTTTATTGATTAGTGTTTCCCTGCTGGCACTCACATACGCCCTAACCCTACCCCCATACTTGGAACACATACCAACATATCTCATATATATGCGATGGCATATAATATGTGTCAACTTCAAAGATAAACATTTTGGGCCAACTACCACTACCACTACAATTGCTAGATAGGTTGACCTGATATCCCCAGATCTTGTTTCTTGAGCATGCCTAAGATACATTACTAAGGATGATATGGGATAGATAGTCCTATAACAAGATCTCGGGGACGTCAGGGCAACCTGTCTACTAGCTGGTAGCCTTTAGGGGCAAAACCCTCCTATCAACCTTGGTGATAAGGGCTTGGGCTCTTCTCCTGGGCACACTTGCCTCCTGCCCCAGGTCCAGGCCTCAAGCCAATGGCAAAATGCCAGCAGCCAACGCGTTTGCACGCATTGCGGAAAACCCGCTTGAACAGCGGTGGCAGGGCGACCGCTTGTCACCCCAGAACCCTGCTGGTGGACCCAGGGTTGTTGGATGTAGTTAGGGTGAGGTTTACCTGTACCTAGATTACTGGATGTGGGATGTTGACACCCCTTATGATTGGATGTTTGGTGCGTTGACATCCCTCATGATTGGATGTTTGGTGTGTTGGCATGGATGTTTCGGGTTTTGACACCCTGGATATCTATCCCTTTTGATTAAATGTTTGGGATGTTGGCACCTCTGTAGGGTGTATTCGTTGGATGTTGACATGACTGAACATTTATTTTGTGGGACTAATTAGCCTGTAAGCCCTCTTAAGGTCATATGTGTACGATGCATACCCTGTATAGATTAGATGTCAGGTGTGTTCTAAGTCTTGTTGGCAACCGTTGGAATCCATCAATAGTCCATATGTTTTCCATAAGTAAGCTAAAATATCATGTTGAGTAGTTTATTGTAAGTAGTTGGAGTAATGGTAAATAAGCTCATGTTCAAAATACGGCCTTTTGCAGAATACGGTTTTTTGCTCAAAAGAGCTTCTTTTGGCCCCAGGGGTGTATTTTGAAAAGGGTATCTAAATAGAGCTACTTTTTAGGTTGAGGGTATGTATATACATGTACATATTGATAGCAGTTGTTGTCTTGACACATAAAGGTAAGGGAACCAACAGGGACAATCTACAATCCAACTGGTCTATTCGCGGTTGCCGTTGTTGCGATATAATTCCATAAAATGGTTTGTCCCAGTGAGTGTGCGTGTAGTTTTGTTCACCCCAGTTGTAAGTTCAAAATAAACAATTCTTATAGACACTTCAAAGCTAGAACCCCAGTCGCAAACACTAGGCCCAGGAATCACCAATGAAAATTGATAGTTAATTAGTTTTTTCCTAAGTATGCTGTACTTGGCTGGTTGTTGGCTAGTTTTCCTGCAGGTTACATTGCTGGTCCCTGATAGATCATTTCGTTAAAGATTGATCCTTGTACATTTCACATGTCTAAGCCCGTTTTTATGATCAAAGCTTCAGTAAGTGGACGGAACCAGAACGTCCTTGCCATGTTTGTTGCTTGCCGCAAGCATTTGCACACTGCCCAGCTTTACTTGCCACTGCTGGGGGCAGTTTCCCAAGCCATCTCTGTCTTGGAGGCTGGCTTCACCGTGATGTCCCACCATGTGGCAGCAGAGAATGGAACTGAGGCCGGCTAAGTTCAGAGATTGGAAGACGAATGGCAAAAAACATTGCAATGCTTAAAGAACGCTAGAGAGTGTATAATGATGATGGTATGATATGATATGATGTTAAGGTGCAGAATATGACACGTGGCCTGTGATTTATCCATGAGTCGTCAAAATTTGTTGCAGGTTGCATTGAGACCAATTGCTCGCAGAATGCTTCTCCGTTGATAGGAGGATATCATGGTATCTCCATAAATACATCAGGACAGTCTTCAATCATTAATCAAGACAAGCTACAATCTTGGATTGGGAATGATTGGGATGTTCATCATTTTTTGTTCATTTTCTGGCTAAATTCATCCATGCACATGCGCCCTGAGCTTTGGAGGCCAAGAGTTGCTCACAAGAGAATCACCGAGGAGGAAAATGCGGAGCAAGCCATGCTGAAGCCGTTCGTGGCTTTGCTTGGAGCTCCCGTTGCAGTGGTTGTTATTTTGTTGAGGCCCCTGACTTTGCAGCGTTTGAGCTGGTTCACTGCAGACATGGCATGCTGTCACATGAAGGCACACAGAGGCTTCTAGTGATGTGACAACCATGCTTAGCTCAGCAAACCTTTGACCTTGAACGTGCACGCAGTCAGAAACCATTTGAGGATGAAAAGGGTATGTATGTTTGATAAATGTATGTTCTACAAATGTTGCGAGTTTCAATTATCATCAATTTATCTTATATCTAAACCATCTTAACGATTCATTGTCGTTGCGAGCTTACGAAAACCAAGCTGGAGAGTTCCACACGCAAGACACACGAAGTCCAAATTTCCACCATGGCGCTGCATGCTTTTCCGAGCCAACCGCGCAGACGGAAGGCACGGTATGGCACAGTGGTGAAGGATTGGTAGTTTCCGTGGTTGGTTGCCCGGGATCATTGCTAATAGCCCATAGTCTGGTTGAGTAAGCCTTGATAGTGCTATCATTTCTAAATTGTCCATAATGCCCATAGTCTGTTTAGTAACCCGTGATAGTGCTTGAACATGTTTGATGGCGGACATTGTGAAGTTGCTTAACTCATTTCTAATAGCTATTGACTCTCATCATGAAGTAACCAATGCTATTGGTTGGGTTTATATCGCTTCTGCATCTCAAGGTTCATGAAGTTGAATTTGGGGTGAGGTCTCGTTTGGTTTTGACCACGTCAACAAGTTACGGACGCATAAAAGGAATCAAAGGAAACCCACAAATCCCTAGAGAGCTCTTGAATATTATCCATGGTTGTCCCCTACCGTTCTGGCAATCCTTCCTGATGATGGCACAAATTGATATGTTAACTTACTGTGGATGCATTCTGTATAGTTGATTTTGACGCAGATTGATGTTACTCTACATGATTCTGGTACAATCATTCTTGAAACTGTAACTTGCTGCTACTCTTTCTCACATGGAAATTCTATGAAACTCTCCTTGTGACTCGCTGTTCCATTCCCTGAGAGGTTTGCCCATTGCATGTCGCAATTGTGGCACCTGCTTTGGCGTGGCTGGCATTTTCGCAGGCCAGCCTCGGTCTGTGCCAATCCAGCAGCGCTAGTGACCGGTGGTTTTGGAAGAAATGATGCGAACACATGGGTATGTGCCAAGCCATAGGGTAACCAATACCCTGTATACCAAAAAATGATGATTTTACAAATGGAAACCATTGGTTTTAAGGGGTACTGCTACTGCTCTGGCACATACCAACATAGAAGATGGAAGTTGCTGAATAGATGCCTGACACATCCTGACATATCTTCGCAGAAAGCCCTTCTAGAGTCAGTGCGAAAGCTCAGACAATTTGCATGGCTTAGTTAGTGCCATCCTCGACTGGTATTGAAGTGTTGGAGCGTTTTACAAAGTGTTTTCTTTAACGGATTCTGGGATATGTGTGACAATTATCTTTAATTTCAGGTTCAATTAAACATGGAACCTCAAGCTATCCATAGATCCCACCGGTCAGCCAGTGCTACCTGACTTGGGAATTGTTTCGGCTGTTTGATCAGGGGATGTCATACAAATCAGAAGGGGCACAAACTTTGGTTGATGGTGGCATGATGAATGTTTATATACTGTCAGATACTATCGAGGTTCTGGGGTTATGCATTTGGGTATGTTGGGGTTCATGATCATTCATGATCTGTCGTATATAGGGGTAGCATTCCTTACAAGCCAGTCCAGATTTGTTTTCCACCAGCTAATCACTTTATCTCATCACACAATCATTACTTGCTAGGTACCCCTATTGTCGTCCAACCAATGTTATCAACCGTTGAGAATAACCAACCCTTTGACAATAGATTAATCAGTCACTAAGTCAGCATAGATTACAATAGGATTGCTATCAACCATAGAATAAGCCACCATAGACCATAGATTACAATCAACCGTTGATAAGCCTATTGATCAACCCTTAATAATCAATCATATAACCAATCATTAATCAACCATCAATCAACCATTAGCCAACCATTAACCAATGGTTAATCAACCATTAAGCCAGCATCAATCAACCGTGAATCAACCATTAATCAACCAGTGAATCAACCAATGAATCAGCCATTAGCCAACCGCTAATCAACCATCAATCAACCATTAATCAACAATCAACTACATAATCATTAATCAACCATTAAGCCACCATCAATCAACCGTTAATTCATCAGCAGCCTTTAATCAATCATGAATCAACCATGAAGCCACCATTAGTTAAGCCAACATTAAGCCATTGTCATTCGTGATTTTCACCTAGGATGGGGCCACCCTTGCTAGGCTCCGAACTGTTCACCAGTGCAGGTGCAGTGTCTGGACTTTGCGGTCGCCAAGGATGGCAGCACTGGGAGCGTTGTGGCGGCAACCAGGCGGTGCTCGTCTACGCTGATCTGAGGGTACCACTACCCTTACCGTTGCAAGTTGCAACCAGTATAGTGGTTAGTTGCAACATGTTGCAACTGTTAATGGTAGTTATAATGGTTATAACTGTTAATGGTAGTTATACTGGTTATAACTGGTCATAATAGTTAATGACATCATATTGGTCAATATTGTGGTATCAACCATGGCTTCAGACGTTGTCAGCCATTGTCAAGCATTAGCGACCATTAGCAACCATACTCCATCGTTATCAACCACAAGCCATTGTCAGGTATTGTCAGATATTGTCAACCATTATCACCTTTATCACCTTTATACACTATGATCGACCATCAGTTACCAACAATTTTCAGCCAGTTCAATGAATATCAGCCATTTCAATCACTATCAACCATTATCCAACCTGATCGACCACTATCAACCGCAAGTCATCATGCTTCAGTTGGAACTGTTGGAGTTACCTCATGGATCATTTGGTGCCTTCCTGCGCCCCCCCTGGACCTTGACCGCAGCTGTTCCAAGCGTTGGGTCGGAGATACCTGCCTCAGTGCTGGCAGGGTCGCGGCTAACAAGCAATGTATGTTGGATTCTCAAATTATAGGGAACCCCTGCATAATCCAACATTAACCATTTATAGTAGCAAACCCAGGTTTGGCTTTCATGTAATTGCTTCATTGTGCAAGAACTATCATGTACTTAGCCATTAGCAACCTGAATGATGTAACTAATGACATCTAATGATCATTTGTTTCACTAAAAAAATACACTCAGACTTCGCTTTCTCATACTCAGGTTAGAATCTCGCTGAGTTCTATCATCAAAAACGTTGTGGTCAAAATGTTGATTTGTTGACCACCGTTGGCATCTATGAATCCGACAAGGCTAGAATTCAGGAAGCGGGAAACTGATGGAGATTACGCATCTCAGCCAGCATGAAAGCAATCGATGAAGGCGCACATGCTACAATTTGGCGCGGCATCCGCAAATTTCCAGCGATGTCGAAAGAAGTGGTGGACCTCAATGGAAGATCGAAAAGATGAGGCTGTGATGTGTTTGTCTGGCTTTGGCAGATTTGAGAGGTCGGTGAACCACGACAACACCAATGGTTGATCGATTTCTGATTATTGTTTCCGGTTCAAGTGTGGTTCTGATGGCTGTTGATAGCTAGTGGTAGTTGTATCAACCATGACCATGTTTAATTTGCTGACCATGAGTCTACCCACAGCTCTTGAACCATGCACTTTCCAGGGCGATTGCGCTCGACGTCCATGATGTGCCTTGGAGGTAAGGGGTGAATCAGCTACATGGGTGGGTGTTTCTCAAGTCATAGGGGCACCCCCAATCATCCAATATCAATCATTCTTAGTAACAAACCATTCATAACTTTGGGTTCCCCTGTTTTGAGAAACCACCACATGGATTAACTGAATATGGTTTGTAAAGTGTTGGTCGTCCTTTTCTTATTTCAGCATGCAATGCACAGTATTACTTTACTATGTATTATTTCACCAGTCTTACCCAGCTGCTGCAAGTGTAGATTTGTTGGTTGATACTAGGTGGCTATGGCTAGACTGGTATCTTGCTTATCATGGCAGACCGACTATTAAGCTATGCCGCTTTAGTTGGTCCCTGATGTCACATGATTTTTGGTTTATATGACCGTTCGATGACTGCAAGACGGAGATGCGGAACGTTGCTGGTCAGTCGGTCCTTGAATCGGTGTGTTTGCTGATTTGCTGGCTGGTGAAGTGCATTTGGCCGGCCATTGCCAACAACGAATTGATCCAACCAATACTAGTTATTCCCATTGGTTAGTTGGTCGGTTGGTTGGGTAGTTGGCTGGTTGGTTGGTTGGTTGGTTGGTTGGTTGGTTGGTTGGTTGATTCAAACGTTCTTTCATGACTGCCAGAACCCATATAGCCAGTATAACCAAGGTGAAGACTTCAGCATTTTTGTCCTTGCCCATCTCAGGATTCCGAGAACTCCGCGGCTGAACATGCCGAGGTGGTAGGCGCGGTGCCATAATGAACGATAGTTAACCATATAGATAAATTGTAACAATGACTGGTTGGTGGTTTTAATGAGTTTTTATTTTCCACTTGTAATTATCAAGGAATGGTTGGTTGACCAATATGTTTCACAGGTTGAAACCACCAACCAGATGATGTTTTGTGTCTTGTTTGTTGTGGATTTTCCATATGTAGCATTTTACTACTGATTTCATCTGTTCTCAGGGGCGGTTCAAGGTCTTACATGATCAGTGTGGTTGGTTTTGAACCACGCTAGTGTCCCAATGATACTTGCTTGTGCTGGGTGTTTACCCCATATTAGCAACCACGATTCATGAACCAGCATGAGCATTCACAACCGTCAATAACCATCATCATGATTAATTCAGTGTCAAAAGCCCGCATGAAACATCAATAGCCACCGTAACCATCAAGAAATCGTTCTTAAACATCAAGAAACATCATTCACTGTCACTCTTCAACAAGCATGTATGATTCACTAGTTGAAGTGTCGATTCCACTACCGGGTTGATTGGCGCAGGGGAATTGCTGGTAGCTGCTGCGCCTGCCAAAGAAGCCGAGGCTGGCAATGGTTCCAAACCGAATGTTTTGAGACAGCACAAGGGCATACAATGGTTTCTAGCTATCCTGAGCTGTTCTGTATGATGGGTGATGTTTTTTGTTTATTTTTTTTTCAGAAGCAGGTTGATTTCCACCCACCCACCACTTGTTTTCCTTTTGTAGCTGCTACCAACCATTATCAAAGCGCCACAACAGAAATGGTTGGTGGCACCATGTGTCATCCTGCTGCTACCTCTATGGGTGCCTTTGTTCGCCTCGGACCTGGCTCAATTCTGGTGATCATCAACCTGTTCAAACGCTTGGGATTCCAGCAAGCCCAACCAGGGACGCACCCAATCTAACAGGGCTCGGCTTAAGTGATCAACCTAACAAGAATATCAAAAAGCAAATTGCAACTCATGGTAGTTATGCATTTGTGGTTTGTTATTTCTGTGTTGCACAATCAGGATCGTTGCTTCAAGGGAGCTGACTGTTGAACCCCGTTGGGCTTTGAAACTCACTAGAGGTTTGTGCATGTACACAGCCAGTTGTGGCTAATGCAGGCCAACCCTTGGTACCTCAGTGCTAGTTTTTGCTGGCGGACTGTTTACCGTCCCACGAAAACGATAATTTCCATGCTTGTTGTGTTAGAAATGATGTCTGGTACTTGTCGGTCGTGCTTCCACGGGGTGCGATGGTCACTGTGCTGATTGGGGTGGGGGGGGTGGGGTGGTGCATCATCACATGATGTGTTGTAGTTGTTGGTGACTTTCACGGGTTGGGTCTGTGCATCATCACATGATGTCTGGTACTTGCGCGTCTTGCTTCCACGGGGTGCGATGGTCACCGTGCGAATTGGGGTGGGGAGGTGTGGACTCTTTTTGGACGATCCTCAAAAGTTGGATTCCCAATTCTTTGGCTTCCCAGAAACATGGGAAACCAAATGTTGCTCTTTGGGCTTACATCCAGTCTACGCAATGGCGTTGGGAAATGTCAAGCTTGGACTTGTTGTTGAAGACTGGAAAAGCGTTGAGCAAGTTGTGACTTGGTGTCCAAAACAGTGCTAACGAGTTCGCATCGTTTGAATAGCCAAAACGCAGGTAATTTAGCGATTCCTGAAAAAACGATGAAATTTGGATGCCATTTTTGAAGAGAAAATCGTGTTGGCGCCTCAGCCAAACGACCAAAATGACGAAATTGTGGGACAGAGAAAAGTCCTCCGGGTAGTTTTTGTACTTTGCTGACCGATCACGATGACAACAAGATGTTGTTGACAGTGCTGGTGGTCCTAGTGACTGTGAAGGAGGTGATGATGATGAGGAGGAGGATGACGATGATGATGATGATGATGATGATGATGACGATAATGACGATGATGATGATGATGATGATGATGATGATGATGATGATGTTTGTGATGACAACAAGAAACTATACAAAAACCTTTTTTGTGTCGAGGCAGTGGCAGTTGGCAGCATCGATTTGACAGAGGCTGCACCCAAGGAGGACACCATGCAGTTGCGGCCATGTTGTGCATTTCCATCACTGGACATGTGTTGAATGTGAGACTCCTACCAAGCACTGAAGCATCACGGGAATCGGGAAATTAAGATACCACGATGAATCAGTGCAAACAATTTGCAACCAAATGTATATACATATATTTATATATACATATAACCATGACGAAAGGTTGAACCATCCCTCCACCGCCATCAACCACCTTATGCTCCACAGATCCAGCTGCCCTGGTGGTGCTAGGACCTTGCTCCCATCGAACTCGATGACCACGACGTGCCGGAGCTGCGGTTGCCCGCGTTTCTGCTGCAGTCCGTGAAGTCCAAGGTGAGGGTGGGCAAGCCGGAGATGTGGTAGAACGTTGTGGGGTTTATGCTTATGATGTAATATATGTATATATTTTATATAGATAGATAAATAGATAGATAGATAGATAGATAGATAGATGGTTTTGGGTGGTTCTAGTTTATGTGATGTACATAGTTCTAGATGGTTTTGATGGTTCTAGTATGTATAATGTACATAGTTTCAGATGGTTTTTGATGGTTTTTGGCGGTTCTAGTATGTGTATAAATGCATATAATTGTGTTTATGCGTGCATATGTGTGCTTCTGTTTTGCATATGTGTTCATGCATGTATGGATCCACATCGTATGTTTGTCTAGTATTCGGCCAGAGATTCAATGACCAACCTTCACAAATTTTGGCAAAGGCAGTTTGATTTATTTATTCACACATCCATTATTTTGATTTATTTACGATGATAGCAGATGGCATTCC
>VSDK01028329.1:56926-73083 GCA_009767595.1 Symbiodinium kawagutii
AAGTGGGAGGGAACCCCTCAAATCATCCAGTGGTAGCCATTTGTAGCAATAAAACTGAAGAATTTTGGGGGTTCCCTGCGGCTCGAGAAACCACCCATATAGGATGTTTTAATCAAGCTTGTCGCAATCCATTAAATTCTTCATATCCACGTCAGCCAGGCGTAACCCTCCAACAAATTTCAGTCATACGACGTCCGCTTGTTGTCTTGTCACCACATTTAAGAACATCGATTATAAACCATTATCCATTAAGCATCATAAACCATGATTATAAATCATTACCAACCAGTATAAACCATAATTGCAAACCATTGCTAAGCAGTTTAAACCAGAATCATAAAAAAATACCAACCGTTTCAAGACCTTCACAGACCATTACACACCATTACATGTGTTTATCAATCATTACTTACTATTATAGACCATGATTATAAAACCATTTCAAACCATTATAAAACCAGAATTATGAAGCATCACCCACCATTTCAAAACATTATCATACACCATGAAACACCATTTCATTGTTTAAATCAACCATTACTTACCATTATAGACCATGATTATAAAACCATTGCTAACCATTATAAACCATAATCATAAACCCGTTACTAGCCTATTACAATCCACTATGAAGCAACAACGGATCAACATTGATAAACCATTCCTAACCATTTTACACACCATGCTAATCATAAATCAACCATGCATCAACATAAAACCATAATGATAAACCCATTATAAAACCATTGCTAACCAATATAAACCATTACTAACCATAATCAGAACCATGGATCAACATGTGTTGTTCAATTGATGGATTAACCCATTACAAACCATGTTTAAACCATTACTAGCGCATTGATGAACGATGAACATAAAACAAAACCAGGACCAACCATTACAAACCCAGTATTGTCGTCGGTTGTCTTGGTGCCGAATGCATCGCGAATGTTGTTGTGGCTGGTGTTCGCCGTCCCTGAGGCCCTGGATGCGGCAGTCGGCACTTGTTGGCAGACAAGACCGGTGCGGCGGCGCAGTGGTCGGTTCGTCATGGCAGTGCGGCAGGTCGGCGTGGCTCGTGGGGGCCATGACGGTGCATGACTTTTCGAAGGCCATGGAAGGCACTGTGATTACTTTCGGTGGTTAAATGGCGGTCAAATGGTAGTGATGGTTTTGCTGACAATGCACCAACTATCCGCAAAAAAGGTATTGCCTGAGAATGGCTGATTGTACCATCGACAAGTAGCTAGGAAATATGGTTGCTAATGGTATAACAATTCTCACTGACGCTTATTGACCAACATGTTTATTTGTCAATTTGTGGACATCAATAGCGTTGATAAAGCCACAGCCAAGCCCTAGACTCAGTGTCGTTGGCAATGTATTGATTAGTCGTTTTTGAAAACTAACCAATTGCCATAGATGGGTTGCTATTTGACTCAAACAGTACCTGAAATGTTGGCAATCAGGCAGTACCTGCTAGCTCCATTGAATTTGAAAGCCTAGATTTGGTACCAGAACTATTGGTTATCATCCCTTGGTCTAGCCATTGAACCCAGGCAGTTCCTTGGTTCCTTGGTTCCTCACCATGGCCAACCATGGCAGCTAGTTCGAAGCACTGCCAAGTTGCCAAGTAGCTTCTGCAAAGCTCCCGTCCTTCCACAGGGGTCCCTGTGTACATGGGCTATGTGAGTACGCCCCAATGGTGCCCCCGACGTGATCATTGCGAGAGGTCAATCAATAGTAACCAATAGTGATCAACCAACCCAGTGCATCATTGCAAGAGGTAACTTTGATATATTTTCATCGAATTGATCAGTACTTCACAATCTTTTGGTTGATAATGGTTAGTACAATGCTCAGTAGTGGCCAATTGTGGTCGGATCATGATGGCATACCAAGCATATGGAGTTGACGACATGAGTGAGGTTTTGCGTAGAAGGAACCCCGCGTCACTGCAGCTTGTGCAGAGACGTCGTTTGCCCAAAGGGCAACAACCTGTCCTGTCACCAAGGTTTGTTGGATGTTGGCATTTGGGACGTCGAACAGCTTGCTCAACAAGGCGGGCAGATTCCGGTCAGATGAAATTGGTCTTCTACGAGAACCAATTCCCTGGTGTATGGTGTATCTAAACCCAGAAATACAATGCCAAGATTTGAAGGGTTCATTGGTGTAATTTTGTTTTTGACCTACCCCAAAGTGCATGTCCGACGGTGCGAAACACAGGCCCCAAAAAAATACCCTGGAGACAAGCAAGCAAAGCGGGGTTGATCATTTTAATTCCATTTTGTATTTTGACATTTTAGTCACACAAAGACATATTCTCGATGCATAAAGGTCCGTGCAAGATGGCAGCATGGTACAGCATGACCACATGGCTTTTTTGGCAGGTTTCCAAAGACAGATCTGGTCTGTGTGCATGGTGGAGTCCAAAATGATCCTAAATGCAAAGTATCGAGTAATGTGTATTGATGTCAATATCTCACATGGTGGTTTCTCAAATTAGGGGTACCCCTAAATCATCCTTTACGAACCATTTATAGCAATAGACCAACCAGTTTGGGGGCTTGAGAAACCATCATACTAGTCGTTTAACCATTATTGTTGGTGATGGTTCCATATAATTAACCATTATCAATGGCTATATATATATATATATAACCCCTATATCCGATTATTTTGTTAGCTATATTATTTGTTGATAAATTATAACCACCATGGTTACTGTATAACTTCTAACTATAATTAATGGCTAGGAAGTATAACATCATATTATCATGGAAGTTATAGAGCAATCACAACCCATCTAACTCTACTTGATATATAGCTATAAACCATAGCCACTCTATTACTTTGCAACCCCTGCTATTGTGGTGTCCTTCTTTCTGGCCTTGGGCAGTTTGCCAGACTTTGAGTCGCTAAGGCGAAAACGTGACTCGTCTAACCACAGACGGTTACCAGCAGGCCCAGATGGGCCGATGGTCAGCGGTGTGCCCCTAAACCATCTCAAGACAAATGAGTACCACTGGGGTTATAGCCATTGATGATGGTTAATCATAGGGAACAATCACCAACAAGAATGGTTAAACAACTACTGTACTGTATGGAGGTTTCTCAAGTCATAGCGGTACCCACTAATATGTGGTTCATTTCATTACCAAAAATGATTGCTGATAGATGATTTGGGGGATCCCCTAATTGAAGAAACACAAAAATGAGTATCACTGGGGAAACCTTGACGTTTAGCCCTGGATCTGATGCACATCTCCAAGTTGTGATGTCTTATTTTGTTTTGGCTGTTGTTGTTGTTGTTGTTGTTGTTGTTGTTGTTGTTGTTGTTGTTGTTGATGTGGTGGTCGCATCATGTCAACGTTGTCATTGTTGCCTTTGGGTAGGAAATGTCTGTCATTGGGCCTGCTGCCAGTGGAAGTTGCTCTTTGTGAAGCAACTGCCTTCTGAAGTGAAGATTCGGGGGTTTCTCAAAATAGGGGGCCCAAAAAAGGGTTGGTTTATTGTTGTGATGGTTTTCGTTGGGTGATTAAGCCTACGGGTGGAATACCGCGCCAGCGTTTGGGTTGGGTTGGGGTGGGGCATGTTAGCGTTCGTCTTGACTTGCCAACCTGTTGATGCTACGTCAATGTTGTTGCTTTGCACGTCGCTGATGGGCTGGGCTGGGGTGGGGCATGTTGACGTTCGTCTTGACTGGCCAACCATGTTGATGCGACGTCAATGTTGTTGCTTTGCCAACCATGTTGATGTCACTCGGGGACAGACAAAAAGGAATGCCCGTTCCATGACATTCTTCCCGCCAAACAATATACGATGAAATGGTTTCGGTTTTGGACGACATGTGTTTCATGCACATATAATGTCATGCGAATAGGTAGACATTGAAAAGTATCTCTTAAACCATATTTGGATGGATGAGCCTTGGCCTTGCAAAAAGAGCACGTGCAAACTTGCCGAATCTTGAGAAATTGATAGACAACAATATAAAATTACTCTGATGCAGAAATCGTTGCACAACACAAGAAAAGGCAAAACACAATGGCACAGCAAATGTAATGTAGGAAAAATACTGTAAAACCCATGCGTTTTGCACAGAATGTTTGGGATGCAATGAGAGAAATAAAACAAAAAGTTGGTTCAGTTTGCCACCCGCCGGGATGATTAAGGGGTGCCCCGATTTTGAGAAACACCCATTTACTCACCCCGCGTTCGAAACCGTTTGTGTTTTCCAATGTTTTTTTTTTAAAGAGCATTCCACCAACAGTTCACTAACATTCCAATCACAAGATTTGCTACTTGGTGTTTATTTAGCTTATCTTTGACCAGAACTGAGGATGGTTGGTTATCTAATCCCAGGCGGCGACCCTCCGCTGTTCGCAGGTCCTTGGGGAAATCGAACAGGACAGTTCGGTGCCCTCGAAGCTTGCAGGTTTGGGGTGCCGGTGGATGGCTTCAGGTACAGGGCGGCTGATCAGTAAGCCCTGGGGTTTTCAGGGAAACCATTTAATTTTCCAATGGTCCATTCACAGGTTCCAGCGGTTATGCTTTGCGTGACCAATGAAGCTGCATGCCTGCCTTTGTTTCTCGGTTTTGCTGGACTATTCGCAGCTTGTTGCAGGATTGTTGGTTGTTGAAGCAGATTCAGCAGTCTATTCAGCAGACATCAGATGAGTTAAATGGATTTGAATCGTTGTAGGTCGTTGTTGTCACCGTCGATGATTGTTGTTGTGCAGCCTTGTTAGTGCCGCATGACTGCAATGGTCGATCAGTCGCCCCTGATTGTAGCCGTTGATGGCTTATGTGAATTATCATATTTTGGTGATTGTTGTCGGTAATTCGTTGTTGCAATCGTGGTGCATGTACATTCTTTGGCGGTTTTGCGGTTCTCGTGTTTGTTCCTGTTGTGGTTGTGTTTGTGGTAGTTTTGGTTGTTTTGGTTGTTGTGGTTGTTGTGGTTGTTGTGGTTGTGGTTGTGGTTGTTGTTGTTGTTGTTGTTGTTGTTGTTGTTGTTGTTGTTGTTGTGGTTGTGGTTGTGGTTGTGGTTGTTGTTGTTGTTGTTGTTGTTGTTGTTGTTGTTGTTGTTGTTGTTGTTGTTGTTGTTGTTGTTGTTGTTGTTGTTGTTGTTGTTGTTGTTGTTGTTGTTGTTGGTGGTGGTGGTGGTGGTGGTGGCTTTGGCGGTGGCGTTGTTGGTGGTGGTTATTTTTGTTTTCATCTCCTTCCACTGTAATATGTGTTATTGTATGCATATTATGCCGGGAGAGACAATGGTTGGTCGAGCTGTGACGTTGTTGTATTCATCGACAATCATTTGCGATTTACTGTTGGCCCGACTGTTGTTGTTTCTTGGATTATGACCGTCCAACATCATCCGCCAGATTCAGAAATCCGCTACGCTATATCCATGATTACAGGGTTGCTTGCAACCCTTGATTGCGAAACCCCCACTGCTTCCGATGTGAGCGCAGAAATGTTCCCTTCAGCCCCTGAAGTCAGGTGGACAATCACCTTTGTTGGTTCGCAACAAAGATGGCTTGCTTGAAGCCTTGCCAGAGGCGCGCTGTGCTGAGGGCCACCCATCCCATGGGCATCTCCACGGTGTTTCACTGGTAGTCCAATGCTCGTGAGATCTCCAAGGGGTCAGTCATTGACGCTGGGCATTTCGGTTTCGTGTCGTTGTGACATGCAGATGGGTCGATTATGACATCAGGTTTACAGCATAAATCAGCTTGAGCGGATTTCTTGATACATTTTTTGATTGGAGGATGAATGGGAATCCAGAGTGACAAATCACTATACGCCATAAGCAGAGTTTCATCATGAATCGCTGATGATTTGCCTTCAATTTCATCGGTTGTTTCTCTGGATTTCAAGCTGCTCAGCCTGCTTCCATAGTTCACACGTTGAAAAATCTCTGGACAATATTGAAAATTAGGTTTTCAAGTGCCATTTTGGGCTTCCAGAGATTTACCATGAGATTGGACTGTTGGATTTACCACGAGATAGCCATCTTTGGCTTCCATTATGTTCTCAATTTTCCAGGTGCATGAACGAACCATCATTCACTAATAATATCTTGTTGTTCAATTTCCAGCTTGCATCCAAGAGACTTGGCCGCAGTGTCGGTTTAAACGTATACCGGGGAGAACATCATTAATTAATCATGACTACTAAACAGATCATTTACCATCAATTGTAGAACCCTAACCACGAATTTGCAAAAAATAAACCATCAACGAATCATGACTTAACCATCAGCTATTATCATTATCAGCAAGTATGAACCACCTGGTTGCTAGGATGAACTACCTGGTGCACTACCTGACAATTAAGAATTATCAACATTTACTATGACCATGATTTTCATGTTTGATAATGATTAACCATCATTATTATCTTGTTTATAACCTTCACTGACTATTGACCACTTATCAACTTGACCTATTATCAACCCATTGTTAACTAGTTTGAACCTATTCTCAACCATCACAAACTATGACTGATCGAGCATCAACTGCTGGTTTCTCAAAATAGGGGGTACTCCAAATCATCCAACATTAACTGTTCATAGCATCAAACCAACCATTTTTTGGGTACCCTATTGCAAGAAGCCACCAACTATGTAACCCTGTCAACCGCCAACCGTTGTTTCAGAACCCTCGTCAGGAAGATTTGGGCCTGAGCCGAGCGGCGGATTTCATGGCTGATACCGCTGATGAGGCGGAATGCGGTTCGCCCGCGAAGGGTGAACCCGAGCTGTTGCGAAGGGTTGGCCAAAAGGTTGGTGGCTTTATATGTTTTTTATGGTTTTATATGGTTTGGTGGCCAACTGGTTGGTTAGCCATATGGGTCTGAAGTAGATTGAAGTAGGTCTTATATGGTTTCAGAGGGGGTTCATGTGGCTGGTTGTTTTTCAACTGGTTGGTGGTTTTTCTAACCAGCATTAGGGTTCGTCATCACATCCACTTCGTTCGAGTGGCAGCTGCGCTAAGGAGCCAACAACCTGTAGTGGATGAGCTGCCAATGGCTATGTTTGTTAACTATGATTTTGCGAATGATTCCCTCTTGGATTGGTTGCATTGGTTGTTTTTTGGAAAGAATCTGCGAGTTAATGAATCGAACTTTGGGCTTTACAACCCTTGATTATTGCCGAAATTCTGCGACTTCTATGTGCAGATCTGCGACTTCTCAAGATGGTAAGCCATTGCAAGGCTTTTAGTCTTTCTTGGTTCATTCCGTTTGGCTGTTTTAGGATCGCAAACCATCACATGTTTGCTCCAAATGGTAAAGAATGCTGCGACATGAAGAAGCAATGTTAAGATGACCAAGAGACAAAGCAGTCTATGCACTTGGCTACACCAGAAACAAAAACGTCAAAACATCTCCAAAAAAGAGAGAGAGAGAGAGAGTAGTCCATGTGACATCGCTATAGCGTGCTTGACATATCCTGTCAGGGATGTCCGCTTTCGCCAGGATGTGGTCTCTTGAGCCGTGACGCGAAAATGCCCATTACTCAAAAGAGGATGCCAAATCTGGGAGCAAACATGACACATCTGATAATTTGTAGGGAAATGTAACTTGGCTTTTAACAAATTGAACGGATAATTCCATAAATCAACAAAATCGGAGGGGAGCAATGGTTCATTCACGATGTGCGACAGCAAAGAATAGACGTTGATAACAATCACCACGATTTGGTTCGAACCAAGTTTGGATCGACCAGATTTCAGCCGCTCATGTTATATCCTCCTAGAAGATCCTAGCAGCGGATAGTTATGGAGAAAGTCCATGGATGCGTGGATGATTTACCAGCCGAAAAAAACATGGGTTTTCCTTAGCCACAGGTTGGTCAATCAAGGATCACACATAGTCAAGAAGATGGTTTACAAATTACCTTGGAAACATGGCTGCGATTGTTGACTTTACATTACTTTACATAATTAGGCATGATTGAGTGTATATTACCACAAAACACATATGGGTGTTTCTCAAAATAGGGGTACCCCAAAAATGGTTGGTTTATTATTATTAATGACTATTAATGGATGATTTAGGGGTACCCCTATTTTGAGAAACCACCACATAGCATTGTTTTGTGTGGTTTCCTTGAATACTGTTCTACTGCATCCCCTTCATTGGCACCCTGACTGAGCAATTCAGGGTACAGTGCTGTAGAGTGCAGTGGTGGCTGAAGATTCAAATGTAATTAAGGACGATCCCGCATCCATAACCCACCCAAAAGATCCCTCCATCAAGAAAATACTATTGACTATTGATGGTCAAGTTCCTTCACCAGTTCACAGGTGGCATATGGTGGTTTGTGATCATATAGTAGAATCATGTAGCCAAATTCTTTCGATAGGTTTTTCTGTTTTGCTTCGCTGGATGCCTTCCATCCATGTATGTGTGCTTGCATGAGTCTGAAGATATTCTTACTTCGCTACTGGGTAAAATGTTGAGGCAGTAAATAGTTACACCATTTAATGCATGTATATACATCTACACATGTGCACATTGTAAATGTGTTTATATGTAATTTTGTTGCTATGATCAGTATTGTGCATTTCATTCGTGATGTTTGCTAGTTTGCGTGCGTGTGCGGATGCCTAGATATTCAAGTATGTGTTATTTGGGAATTCAAACTGAAAGTTTCAGGATTGTTGGGGCTAGATGCTTTGCATCTAAGCCGACATCTTTTGCTGCGCTGCTACTTTCCATTATGTATAGCTTTCCATCCTGCTGCCCACGTCTGGTGTGTCCTGAGTTGCCAAGACATGAAGAGTATGTAGATGGAAACAAGCTGTGCTGTGGCTCCAGGGTTCCAAGTTTTGGATGAGTCCCACCGGACATGCTGCTTCCTTGGAGGCATCCTTTTGCAATCTTTTGCACATGAAAGAAACACAAACACCAGATGCTGATATGAATGCTTAACTTGAACCAGAAGGAAGGCAGCACAAGTCAAGCACCAGACTACTTGCGGTTTCGCAGATGGTGTCCAATACCAGCCGCAGTACGAAAGAGATGCACCAAAAGCGCGTGGTAGCCGTTGACAGCCAAATGACCGCCATTTAGATTCAGATGTTTGGCCTTTTTGAGAGATCCCTTCCAGCAAGAGCTTGGAAGTGTGTTCAATCCTGAGAAGAACCAATGGGATCTATTGCATCAATAATCTATACTTGAGATATACCAAACTTCAATCAACGTACATCAATTCCATCAATCGTGATCAATCGTGTATGTTACACAGTTGTTATGTCAGTTATGAAGTTATGTGCATCATTTTGTTCATACGATGTGCAGTAGTTTGAGCTACTGATCATCCCTTCCGTCCTGTATGGTCAGTGGAAATAAAAACTGGCCTGGGGATGTGGATATGATTTAACATACGCATTGTTTGTCCATTGGTTGGGAGGGAGCTAAGGAGTCCGGGTATTCATTTGTCCCATAAAGGGGGAGCTAAGGAGCTACAAACAGTTTTCTAACCAAATATCTATACATTATTGTACATTCAAGTGCATGTGTATAGCTAATCATGTAGATAGATTCAAGCTGAGATATCCGGAGTATGGGGGTTGAAGAGAAACACACAACATCATTTGGGGGATGACTATGGTAATCCAGAGTTGTCCTCATTTCAACACAGACTTGCCCACACACCTGTTTGGCAAGGTTTTGGAAGTACGGAAATTGGTATTGTTTAAAGATCAAGACTCTGTAGCAAACATTCCACCAATGTCCAGACTGTGACTTTCTGCTGTTTGTGATTGAGAGATGCAAAAACACACCATTTGATATTCACATAGGTACGCAGGTTTCTCCATCAAAGGCATTTACCCGCGGAAAACATGGTGGTTTCTCTAATGATTTTTCAGTCAAGTGGGGATGTGACCGAACTGATGATGGCAACGCTTGCAGCTGATTCCACCACCAAAAAAGCGTCATTTCACTGGGGCGAAAATGGCCGATTCCAGTGCTGCCTGGATCTCAAGGATTCGCTGGGCGGGGTGCATGCCGCTGGTGCTGAGTTTTTGCTATGCTGTGGTGTTGTAGGTACATTTGCTGCGCTGAGTGCTCTAAGGGCGCGAAGACTCGGGTTAGGTCTTGTGATTTGTTGATTCCAGGTGGTCCTTACTATTTAAGGGGAAAGTGATCATCGAGCGTGATTTTGGTGCTGTGAACTCTTCCAAGTCAGGGTTCTTTTGAAGCAGTTTGGGATGCACGATTTGTTTCACTAAGGCTGAACAGGCAGAAGAAGGGGGGATCCCTCTGTCGCAGGCAAGGGATGCTGATGTTGAAATGGTTTTGGGGCTATGAAATATGATGAAACTCCCTGGGAATTGTTGGCTGGTGCTCGGGAGGGAGCGATTTGGAGCCAGGGATATCCTTATATGCCCTTTAAAGATCTTTAAAGTTTAAAGGGAGAGTCAAGGATCTACCAGGAGGTCCCTGAGCTGTAGATCGACTCGGAAAGATATTTGTCTATCAGTTGAACATTTGTTGTTATGTGTGTACTTCGGTTCTTGACTGTTATGTTACGTCCTCATTAGTTGGTACTATCAGCAAGCTTTGTTTCCAGAGAGAAGCGGGGCAGCACGATCTTTTAAAGAATGGGCGCTTGGTGGTTTGCGAGCTAATGATGATGGCAATGATTCAGTGATGGCATGGCCTTACTCATACTAGACATTTGCCTTCAAACAATAAGAACCAGCCAGGCTGGAGATGAGGCCATCCAAGATCTGCGGCCATCCAACATGACGTCAAAGTTTGAGGCCATCTAAGATTCTTAGTGGAAATCAGTTGTATCACAAGGCACCCCTTTCATAGGAATCATCACAACGTGGAAATACCGAATTATCCTGGTTGCATCATACTTAAATACTCTCCAGCAGATAAAGCTGGCAGTGGAAAGTGAACAAAATCATATGTAAACAAACGTAAATGATCTCAAACATGGCTGATTTTTTCCACTAGCGATGTATGTGAACATCGATGGTGCTGATCTTCATGAAGAATTCAAGCCTGGTTTGAGGTAAGGGGGCGGCAAATCTGGGTACCTGAGGGGTACTTCCCCACAGCCAGGCTTCCTTGCAGCAGCTGAATGCAGTGAAGCAGCAGCTGGAACAGGAAGTCCGTAGTTTGGCCTGGAGCCCAAGCAAAGCCGGCTAGCAGGGTGATACATGTTAATAATGACGAAGGTTGACCGCAAACTGCGGGGAAACCCGTGGTTAAGAAGGGTTGTTATTCAGAGTAAATGATGCCGGGCAATTGATCAACCATGGTGTGTTGGGGAGAGGCAGAAAGCAAGAGCCGAAATGAAGTAAAGAAATCACGGTTTTGGGATGGTCAATCATGAATAACATGTGGTTGGTGCTGGTTAATGGGATGAGTACACCCATGACGGACCCAAAAAAAAACATATTGTCATTGTGGCTAGGGAAGAATAAATCTTTTTGGGTTCAATTCTTATTGACAGACCATGCAACCAAAAAGACACAGCTACACTGGGAATACACATCAGTTGCATTGCTAGGTACATCACCAGAAGAACTGGTCGGTTCATCACCTCAACTCCAGCATACAACCGGCTGGCAGCTATCCCATTGGACAGAAATGGTTGGTAGCGATGAACTCTATGAACCCGGAAAATGCCTGACCAGTTTGAGGGTTGAAACTTCGGAGTGCTGAGGTTGTTACAGCAGTGGAATCGATCGTAAGTGCGTCGTGGTAATCATTCAACTTGGCGACCCCCCTGGGCCATGCTGGGCACGTTGAATGGATCTTTTGTGGATCCAGATGCTCCCACAACATCTTCGGATAGCTTTTATGAGAGAGTTTTCCAGAGTAATTAAACTTAGCAACTCTGTAAATGAATTAGCAACTAAATCTGTTTCAGCTAGATGATATTTTTGCCTATCCAGTCTATCCTACGCTGTTCCCTGCCCGTGAGGTTGTAGCAACTGCCTAAGCCTAATCCCAGCGATACCCTGAGCCCTGCTGAGCCATGGTGCGAACAGCTTCCAACAACCTACAACTTGGTAGCTGCAACAGCACCAGTGAAATCGGCTAGGTGACGGCCAAGTGGGCCAACCACTAACTAATAACCACAGAAGTTACCACAACAAACCTGCCAATAAATGGTTAGTCACCTAACAAGCACTAATTACCACTAACCATCCTACAAGTGCCACATCGCTTGGTCAGTGTGGAACCAGGGCTGTGGCATATCAGCCACATTTGGTCCTGATTCACTTCTCATTACCAGCCAGTGACAGTGGTGACATTGTCAGGCCCGCTTTGAGCAGAAGTGGTGACCGAAGCAGTAGTGAAGCAAATCTTACTTCATACAGTAGTGAACTTAACTGGGCTTAACTGGGCCTAACTGGTAGTGGTGAACCAGTAGTGGTCACAGTAGTGAGCTTAACTGGGCTTCACTTCACCTTGAAATGTGACTCTGGAATAATGTGTGCAGGAATTTGCTGCATCACAATTGAAGAGAAGTACTGTGCCCATTTGTGCCCTAGGTCCTAGCCCCATGGTCAGTGTATGTCATTATGTTTGCTTTGCCTCCCAAGCTGGCGTTCTTTCCTGCAACTGACCCGCTTGCTGAGTTGAACAATCAAGCGGCTTTGAGAGAAGCCGAGGAGCGGAAAGTCATGGAGTGCTAGCGAAGGTCCAAGAGGTTTTTGGGTTGTCATCCACTGCCTGTTTGCAAAATATTCAGGACTGGCTTGTGAAGATGTATAAAGTATTTGCAGGCAACTATGGGAATGCCTGGTGCACAATGTATCGGCAGGAACTATGGTGATGTTAATATTGTGCAATATGCACAAATAGTGGATTCCCCAGGCCCCAAACGGTTGAGTTGCCTAAACCATCATGGGTTCTTGATGCTCATGAAATTTGCCTCCACTTTTGGACAGACAAAATATACGCGCCCAGTATCAAGCTTTGTGAAATCATTCTGCAGCATGCAGCATTGTCATTAGGCAAAAACCGCGAAAACCTCCGTGTCACTCAACATATGCATTGATCCATTCAATCTCCACGTCAGTCATTATGAGTGTTCAACCAAAAAACGCATGTTTTGTTGGCAATGACCCTGTGAACATTTGGGCGTTCAGGCTGCCCTGTTGAACAGTTTGACAGCCCTCAAACTGTTCGCAGATCAGCAAGCCTTTGAGGCGAGATTCCAAGCCTCAATCGAGAGCCTGAAGTCTTTATGCCCAGAAAACAATGGGAAGCCGATGCTGGTTGGCAGCTCAGTGAGCCCTTCTTGTTCCTCGATGTTTTGGTCGTGTGTTTTCGCTGGCTTGGGCATTGACCTGTGGCTTGGGCCGATTTTAGAAGCAAATTTTGAATTTCAAGCCATTGGAACTGGAGTACTACGAGCCTTGGACTTTCAACACGCTGAGATTCCGCTCACGTCCTCCTTGTACATTGATGGCCACATGACCGAAACGCCCTGGGCTCAGCCCAGCCAGTCGAACTGGAGATTGTGAATGTTGTTCTGCCTGGATCTACCTGGCAGAAGTTGTCATCCCATCGCAATAAATATCATAGAAAAAGTATGGACATGTGATATTCCCTACTGAACCCAAAGGGCAAAGTTTGGCATTTGTTGGGATTGGGGCAAGAGATTTTTTTGGTACTGTATCTAGGCCTGTCTAGGTTGATGTTTGTCAGTGCCTCTCCAGGAAGAAAGTGACGGTTGATGTGGGCACTGGATACTACATTGAGATGTCCGTGGAAAGAGCGCACAAGTTTTGCAGTAGGACACTGCAGCATGCTGGGGCAGATGCAGGGCAGGTTTCACGTCAGGAGATCTTGACAAAGGGAATTGAGCTGCTATTTGGTTGATGCTTGTTTTCAATGCCTAGCAACAAGCATTCTGGGAATACAACTTTGAATCGACCACGAGACCAAGCGAGTAAATTTGCACCACCTGACTCAACATACCCGCTTTTTCGTTTTGATCAGCAGGTACCGCAATGTTCCAAGGATAATCCCAAGGATTTGAAGAATCAACACGTTGGGACGGTGGTTTCAAGGGTTGAATCTCAGGAACTATTTGGCATGTTTACAGCTTAAGCCATGATATTGTGGTATGGCACTGTTATTGTTACTTCAGGGTGGTGATTCACCATAAAGCCTGACATAAAGAAACCAGATTTGTTCACCCTACGGATTAGTCTATCAAATCAGGTGACCGCCTTGTTCGCCCTAGGAGATGTAAGTTGCTGTCAGACAATGCCTCCAAAGTTGAAGGTGTTTGGAGCTCAGACGACCAATGACCGGTCATGGTATGCAGGTCAGGCCAGGAGCTGTGACATGATCCACTGATCAGTCACCGATGTGTCGCTGGCGCTTGAGGTTCTCAAGGACAAGAAGAAAAGCTTGGAGCAGTTGCAGATCACAATGCAGCAGAAGATGTGCCCTTCCGCAACTCACTGTCAGTTTGAAGGTGTTCCATTGAAGGGTAGCTCCCCGCAGCTTAGTGAATAACCGACCGGAGTTTAACCACAAGGTGGTGGCGATGTACCCTGCATCAAAAAGGGCCTTGTAAATGTACACAAAGCTGGCTTTATTTCATACACACTTCCATGAGAAGAATGTCAACTAAATATACCTCAACATGTCTCCAAATTAATTTGTTTTTGTAGCTTGACCAACTTGTGTAATCATTATTGGGAGTGTCTCAACCTTGGATATCCCTATGTGGCAACCAAGGAGTTGCCGGGAGTTCTCAAGGAGCCCATCCAATTCCTTCGGAACCTGCAGGTACATGCTTCAGCAACAGCAAGAAGCCGCCAAGAGTGAGGAACGATAAGGAGAACAACTTGTTGACAGAATGACACCTATGTCGCCTATGTCCATGAAAGATGCTAGAACAATGCGATGGTCGGAAGCAACTCATGACTCAACACCCATATGAAGGATCTACTTTTATGCAGGAAGACATCATTATTATCGCATGATGCTACAAATCTGCATTCCATAGACATGACATGTGTGAATTATTTTTTGTTAGTTTCCATGACTTTTAGAGATGATACGGAATGATGTGGATTAAATTACACAGAAACGATGTGACTTTTTTAATTCAACTATAGGAAACTTTACACAGACATACACTGGCAATTGAACATCCATTTGATTCTGATGGCTTCCCAGGTCCGGGCATTATCTAAAACAGACTTTCTATTTCCAGATTCATAAAGGTTGACCTACCAGAGAGTAAATATGCACACACACATATACAATATACATGATATGAGGACTCCATCACACATCCACACAGCAGGGGTTTGGAGGTTTGCGCCCTCCAGCTGTGACACTCATCCCACAAGTGGAGATAAGAAAAGATCTGCGCTGAAAAGAACATGGCGAACCTTTGTCACTTTTGGATCTGTTTGGTGGTTGGGAGGTAGCGAGGCCAGGAGCCAGGGCAGGGTATCCTGCTCCAGCCCTTGAAAGGGAGAGCCAGGCCAGGAGCTACCAGGAGTGCCCGTTCTTAAATGGTACTGGATTTGTTTGCTTCTGTGGCATGTTTGATGTTTCCTTGAATCGTGGTACTTCACAGTCAATGGATTTTCTAGTGGCTGGTTAGTTCGTACACTCACTTTTGGCAAAGACCGATATGTTTCCCTCCACTCACTGGAAATACCACAAGTTGAAGTGGCTATGGGTCAAAACCCTGTACCCCTGGTTCCCATCATTAACCTTCTTTGTTTTCCCTTATTATTGTTATTGTTGGTACAGCCCGCGTTCTCTGAACACTGACGGCTTTAAAAATATATATATATATATTGTTGGTAAATCCTCCATTAGTTGGTTGGTTAGTATTGACCCATAGCCAAGTGTATTCCGCCAAATTTATTGTGCCACGTGACACCGGACACAAGAAGAAATGGCCTGGAAGCACCATCACTGATTGTTGAATGACTATAGCCAGCAACGGCTTAGATAACTTGGGACTACCTTCCACTGGACAATCATTGGACCAACCCTTGAACCCAGCTTTACCAAGGCGCAGCAAAGATGCAAGTGGCTCAACACTTGACACGCAGCCGTTCAGATCTCCGTGCGTTGGAAAGTGGCCATTGCAGACGTCCAAGAAACTTCATTGACAATGCCACGGAATGATGTGGCTA
>VSDK01028329.1:76858-90690 GCA_009767595.1 Symbiodinium kawagutii
GATGACGATGACGATGACGATGACGATGACGATGATGATGATGATGATGATGATGATGATGATGATGATGATGATGATGATCATGATCATGATCATGATCATGATAATGATAATGGTTCACTGATTGGTTGTTTCCAGGATTTGGCAAATTTTCAACCATAGCAGCTGCGATTATTCATGTTTTTTGGATCAGCCAACTGACCACCAACCAGCATTGATCGTTGATTATGGGGATCGATAGCGCACAGAAACCAAAGATGCCGGTCCACACAACCGGGGGTCAATCAACAACTTTGAATATGCTGATAGCCATTTGGGGACGGTCATTACGACATGCAGAATGATTCATTGTCCAGCAAAGGTGTTTATCCTGGGATCATTTTTGGAAAGCAAAGGCAGGTTGAAGACCATACATTCTACCATAGATGCAACCGTTGTAAAGTACTTGAAAGTTGCTGAGCAAAGTCCACATGTCTAATATCAGATGTGTCAGGAGCCTACTCTTTTGGTTGCCACGGGTCAGTGAAGACTATCTAGCAAACTATGTTGGCTGTGATTTCTGAAGGCGGTCTACAAAACAAGTCCACCATTAAGTACCATGAGTTTATTTTTACTAATCATTGACCAGCCACTTTATGTAAACCAATAATGATAATTGCTGAACTAAATCATTGACTAACCACAGTCATTGTTGCAATAATTGCAATAGTGGTTGCCATTTGATTAATCATTGATCAACGATTTTACCGTTCAGCGTTTCTTGACAGGTCCGATCCAAGAGATCCTGGTATTCACGAACAGTTTTTTGGTTGGTTCTTGTCCCCTATTCTTGTTGGTTAATGGTCCTTCGCACACCAAGCTATTGTGAACCTATCACTAAGCCTATTAGCCGTTATCTATTCTTCAACTAAAACTAAAACTATAATTAATTAAGCACTATTGGCCTATTGTTTAGCCATTAATTTTTGGCCTAGTATCGTATTAAGCATTATTAGCCAATTTTATGAGCCAGTATTTATGTATTCATTGTTAACACTTATCCCCACATAGCTTAGCTATCATTCTTCAACTAATTATTCAACTAGTATTTTGCCATTACTATCCCATTCTTAAGCCCTTATCATGCGCTTTGGTTAAGCATTATTAGCCTGAAGCATCAACTACATTCGAGATAAGGAGACTGTGTTGGCGTACCATTTCGATGCACCCTGGAACCACCTGATAAGCTGCCCAGGTGTTTCAACCGGTCGCTGGCGGCGAAGGCCAGCCGCGGTAAAAATGACATGCTGCCTGCGATCGTGATGTCGCCTGGGTGGTGCACGTTGGCTACCAGGCAATAAGCAGACATGGCGAGCTGGGTCAAGCAGTTAAGCAACAAGATATGGGGGATGAGTTCACCAACCATGCTATAGGGAAAACGAGCTGGTGAATGATTGGGAACCAGGTGTACGGGGTGAACGGACCCACTGCCACATCATAAGGATTAAATCAGCAATAGCCGGAGTTTACGGTACCTTGTAAACAGTTGCAAATGCAAGTAATAGTGATCAATCATAGGGTTAGAATCAATGAAAGTGGGACACATGAACCAATCAAATTGTTTAACATATAGTTGTTCCAGTGGAGACACCGTTAATTTCTGGGTGACCATAATTTGTGGTTATATGAGCAACCACTTTTATTTGCGCAATTCATTCCAAGTAAGGGGTTTGCTCTATTTTTTTCTTCGCATCCATAGTCAGCTGGTGAACGAGATGGGTCCGCCCATCCGAACGAGATCTGTTTGATGTATAATTTGATGTCAATTACTTGTCTATTTGATGTATAATTGAACGAGATACCCTAAAATGACGTTATCCAGTCTTAATTGTTTTTAAACTGAACGAGGCCGGGTCCGCCCTTCAAAGTACGGCAAAAGGATCTTGTACGAATAAAAGCAGCCGCTCATATGTTGATTCAATTGGATCTTGTGGTTGCAGGTTTCATTACTTTCTTATTTGCAACCTTACTTGGCGTGTCTATAATCACCAGTTGGTATGGTATTGGACGGCCAAAAGTTACGGGAAGCTTTGGGGGTTTCATTCCGAGATGCTGCAGTCATATCCACCTGCACAACTTGTCCATTTGAGGGGTATGACGTGCTTGTGCGTACATCATATGATTTGATTTTATATGTATATATATATATATATAAATATACATATGATGATATGATATATGATGTGCATGGATCATTTGGGTCTTATGATGGGAACTGAATTGTTCAACATTTTTTTGCGCATCCTGTTGGGTGACTGGGCAACATAGAATATATTTACTACCTGCTTTGCTGGCAATTATCATGATCACAATGATCATCATCACCATGACGATGATCATCATGATCACCTTATCACCAGCTATCACCACCATCAAGCATGATGGTATTATATATTTAATAGATGCAGATCCATACATCGACAGCAAGTTTATATACATATTACAAGTATATACATTGACATTTATATATATATATATATATGTTCCGGGGTTGGCTGTGGTGCTAGCATTGCTCAAGGGGCGGGACCCTGATCGCAGGAGCGTCCAGCAATTGGATGGGAAGCCGCATCACCAAACACTGTACAATCATGGCTTGGACATATGGCTATGGGTCAATATTAATCAACCAAATAATGGGGGATTTCCACCAACAACAATAGGGAAAACTATGGTTGACAGGGGGGAACCAGGGCTACGGGGCTTTGACCCACAGCCATATGATACCATTGAGTCGTTTATTTCGCTCTTCATTGCGTGGTTGTTTGGTTTTGATGTGCAGTTGCCACGCACGTGTACATAAGTTACATATACATACAATCAGACCTTGCTATACGATACCATAACATACCGCACATACCATACCACACGCATGGATACACATAGTAGAATTACCATAGAGATACACACACAGATGTAACCCCCTCTTCTTGATTGATGAGAGGAATTCGGGTTCAGTTGCTGGCAGTCTTTTCGTGCGTCGCTTGTGCTTGTGCTGTGGGCTATGCTGGCGGCGGGCCTTTGCACATGCACTTGCTACGCGTTTCTTTGTGGAGGTGTTGCATGAATCATGAATTGTCCAATTGATCACATAGCAGCAAGTCAATGTAAGAAGCTTGAGAAATTGTCACATGATCCTCAAACAAGGCCTCTCGAGCTGCATGATGATGAAGGAAAAGTGTGATGGTTGCTCCATGTCGGCAATCCAGATGAAACACTTATGCTAATCTTCTCACTGATTGGCAGCCTTTGACATGTCTCGATCCTGGTGATTTTCTCCATGCATGAGCCGCGTGAACGACTGAGAAGATGGGCTAGAAAGAATGTACTTGCTACAAGTGGACAGACATCCATTTGTCGCGAGGAATGTACTATGATGTACTACGCATACATAGGCATGCATGTAATTACATTCATAATTACTATCTAGTAGAATTCGCAAGGGAATGATATGAATCATATAGCAACAAGAAACAACAAGATTGTTTGTAAGGGATGCTCCAACACGACATTGCCTGGAAGCCATCAATTTTCAATCTACCTCCAGATTCACTTTGTTCTTTATTCATTTATCGGTATTTTTCCCTGGGCTGATCTCGCTGCTTTTTGTGGGTACTTTTGGTTTAGCAGTCAACCCTGATGGTTTTTGTATGTTTTTGTGCTATGCAGCACCAGTTTCGCACTGACTTTGGCATATTATTGCCAAAGTCTCTATGTTTGCGTCACCACATGCCCCGGACTTTTGCTTCCTGAGTAAGCATGTTTGCCACATTTGTGGTAATTTATGAACATGCACAGATATCACTATCCAGTGTTGTCTACGAACTAAGCAATTATATATATATATATGTCATGCCCGTCCATTTACCATTGTTGTGGGCAACCAACCCCAAATAACGACGATGGAAACCAGCTGGTTACAGTAATGGAAACTGGACACATAGGGCTGATATGGCTGGGTACTTTCTCGTATATTGATGGTCACCCCCCAAGGAGAAACTGTTGAAGCCATCCATTGCTTGGAGTCCTCAACATTGGCAGGAAATTGTTATACCGGGGCAGAGCTTTGTGATGTCATTGGTTGTTATTTATCATCAGATCCCCCTCATGGTAGGTTTGTGGTTCTTAATGTTGGTTTATTCCCGATTTTGTTTCTTCAGGCCTCAGGCCATTGGAATTATTTAGTTACTACGATTGCCTGCCGTGCAGTTGCACATGGGTACGGTTATACAATTGTTACTGCTTTGATCTAGTACCATCAGTACTCGGATGATCAGCGAGCGTTTCCAAACCATGGTTCCCAATGTGAAAACCAGCAATATCTCAGCTACACCGCCGTTCCCAAGCATGTTTATTGCAACCCGATGGCTCCCAGTGATTCCTGTTGTGTAGCTGCGTAGGCATGGACTTACTCAGATGTCAGGCTGGAACTGGCTGTTGGTGAATGTTGGTGACAGGTTCAGCCTGGCAACAGCGGGTTAGCATGATTTGGTCCATGGGACAATCTACAAATTGTTTGCTCCCTCCAAAGAACGGCTGTGTCCCGTACTATAATTTCTGCTTGATTGTGGCTCTCGATGGCCACTCCTAACTGCAGTTGTCAAAGATGTATAGTTCTTTTCAGAAGCAACACTATCCATCTGCAGACCGTGGTACTTGTGCGTATGTACGAGTGTTGAATTATGTAAAGAAAGGACATCAGATGGGAGCGATCGAGATTGAGCAAAACCCCTGTTCTTCCGTTGTCGCAAAGGATCACTGCCTACCTCGCTTTATCTTCCGAAATTATTTTCAAGAGCACTGATGTGAGCCAACCGACCAACCAAATACCCGTTTGTAATGTTTGATGGTCAAGTCTTGTCGTATGTCACGAAACCATCATTTCTTGGACATTGATCATTGATGCCTATCAGCCCGCCAGTTGTGGATGATCATCACACGGATATCAACCATTATTGTCGGTTCAGGCACCTCAGGATAACCAATAACCTCGGGCCTTTGTGAGGCATATCAATCATGGTTTGGTGATGACCTTTGTCAAGCACATTAGTTGCCATGAATCGGCCATTATTGACCATCATCAAGCATCACCATCAATTTGGCGATGCCTTATTGTCGTGAAACCTTCAACCACTACCATCATTAGCATGGACCAGTATTGGCCATCATTGTTTAGTCATCAATGACATTCAATGACCATCAATTTAGCCATCATCAACTCTTGCTAAACCCGTATTAGTTTAGCGCTCCCTGATCATCATCATCATCATCAAACATCACTAATCAATATCAATCGCTATTAAGCAATAGTTCATCCTCATGTACCAGTATTAAACCACTATTGACCAGTATTAAGCAACCATCATCAAATATAGTGAATGAAAATGAACCATGTTTATCCATGTGTCACACGCATGTCACCACTAGTACACAATATTGAACCATCAAAACCCGCATCAACAAATAGTTCATTATCATTATCCAATAGTAAACAATGGTGAACCTCGATTTACCAATCTGGTTGGTGCTTCTAAACATGTGTATGTTCCCTGGTATCAACAAATGGTTTGTTTGTTGACTCTGTAATTGTTTTCATAGGGGTGTTTCAACCACCAACAAGATCCTGGTTGGTTGTAGCAGGTCTTCACCCCTATTTGGTGGTTTCTTCAGCCATTGGGAACCCGAAGTCGATGGTTGGTTTGAATCAATCCCCATGCATCGAGCCAGTAACCAGCCGGTTTCTACCAGAGTTGTGACTGGGCTTGGTTACCTACTATCGGCAGGTAGCTGGTTACCTACTATTCGCTGGTTACCAACCTACTATTTGGGCTTGGTCAATGTTGGTTACCTACGATTTCATGGTCACAGGTGACCGCGGTTACCCGGGGATGGAAGTTCACCCGCCTGCACTGCGAGGCGACCCTGGTCGCGTGGTTTTCCTGGGCTCGCCCAGTTGTGTGGAGGCGCGCGCGGGTGCCTTGCGGCAAGACGGCCGCCGGTTTGCAACCTGGGAGAAGCTCGGAAAACGAGTGGTGAAGCTGGTGAATAAGCTGGTTGAGGATGGTTGACTGTGGTGAATCATGTTGGAGAAGTAGTTGAATCCGAATCATCATTTTCCAGCTCTCCAGCGCTTTACCAAATGTTATCAGCTTACATTAGTTGATTGATCGCGATGGATTACTCCTTGTGTGGTTGATTACTTGTATGTTGATGAATAGTTTATATATGCCTGATTGGTTTAGATTAACATGTTGCTCATCAAAAATGGTGGATTGAATCCCATTTTGACTAGTAGTTGATTAATGCTCAGTGAGACTTGATTTTGAAAGTCGTTGACCAATAGTAGCCTTTCAGTGGTCGATGGTCGTGGCTCATAAGTATAGGCTAATATGGCTAATTCAAAATGAGCCACTATTATGATAGGCTATCACCGAATAGGCTCAATGGTGAATAAACATTTGCACCATAAGTATAATAAGGCTCATGAGGTGAGTGATGGTCGTTGAGTGATGGCTGGTGAAAGCTGGTGCCAGGTGACAGCCCCAGTGGGCGGCCCCGCGCGGGGAGCGGGGCCAGTGCCCTGGTACTCTCCAGGTGGTGCTGCAGCGCCTCATTGAGTCCCAAAAGTCCGGGGAAACCGGTGACTTCGAGGTGGGGATCAGTTGGTGGAGGCGCAACAGATTGACTGAATAGGATTCTATGGGATGATAATTCACCACTCATAGTGGTTCATAACTATAACCGGGATTCTAACAGGCAATAATGGTCAAATAGCTGGTTGAAGGGTGGTTTGAAACCTAGGCTTGAACAATGGTTCGTGGTGGTCAAACTTTGTTAAACCTATGGTTACCTGGTTGGTGGTTTGATTCACTTTTTTAATTTTCCATACTAATTATGAAGAAATAGTTGGTTGTAGTTGGTTGACAAGCGCCAACAAAGTATTCATAAGGGGGTTCTCAACCACCAACCAGTTGAGATATAGGTGCCAGCCAGCTTTTTGAATGTGCTCACCCTTGGCAAAATGCAAAGTCAGGACATGTCAGGACGTGAATCCAATTGGACTTACCATGTGCCTGCAAAAACCTTGGACACCGGCATGCTTCATCAAATTATGAATGATGATGCTCGTTTGCTGATCATCAATATCAATTTATTTATTGAACAATAAACAGCGCAGTATGATTCGCAGCTGTGGCATCAACGCATTTTTTGTCCAATCCTTGATCCATGAAGGGTGAGCTCGCATTTGGGTCGTTTGCGGACAGGTCTGCGCTGTAGTCTCAAGGCCTCCAAAGAGAGTCAAAAAGGCACGGTTGTGAAAACTGGTTGGCGTCATGGCACGCGGTCGGTCCTGCCGAAGCCAAAATGCTATTTGCAACTATGTGCAGCGTTCGATCGGTGAGTTTTGGGATGGTTTTGGTGTAGTTGTAGTTGAAGGACAAAGCTATTAATATACTGTTTTTAAGCATATGCTCGTAGTTTGGGATTACAGTAGCTTTATTCAGAAGCAAAAAGATGAAGTTAATATGGCATTTAAGAACAACCTACTAGGATTAATATATGGATCATAACCAAACATCCAAAAAAAGTGCATGTCGACATCCCATCAAAGACTATAGTTTCATCATTTGAGATGTGTTCATTAGCTGTGCCGGGCTTTGACCCACGGCCATATATGGTTATGTAATTATGACTTAAACACACGGTCAGTAACTTGTCATTGGGGTCTTTACTTTAGCTGCAGGAGGCTGAGAAAGCCCAAAACATTGGACAGAAATCTTTGCACGTTTCACCAACACTTCTATCGCAAGCTGAACAGCCTCAACTGTGGTGATGCTGGTTGAAAAAACGGCTGAGTTTGCCTCCAAGCCAGGCAGTTCTTTGGCACATGTTCAACTTGTTTGAGAATTAATCCTCTTGTAAGTAGTCAGAGCATGTTCTTGAGGATAGTAGCTCAAGCAACCACCTGCTGCAATTGCTTTCATTGTGAGCATTATACAAGAAAAACATATGTGAATATTGGACCCTGCTATTTCTCCTACGAATAGTTATGCATGTTGGTCAACTTCAGCCCACAACCAACATGCATGACCAGTGGTGGAGTTTGTTGTTGTATGAGTGTTTCTTAAAAATGAGAAGCCAAAAAATGGTTGGTTTGTCACTACAGATGGAAGACTGGTTGGTGCTTTCAAAACATTCTCTATTTTCCCTAGTAATTACTATAATAATAACAACAAATGGTTGGTTGACCCATATTTTGAATAGGGGTGGCTCAACCACCAACATCCCCAACCAGATAACTTGTTAGCCAGTTATTGCGAAGGGCTTAGAAACAGTCATTCACAAGGGTTACCGTTCAAGGATTGCCCACCAATGGATAACATTGGATGATTTGGGGGTCTCCTTTTTCGAGGCCACGTTGGTCTGTACAGGCAATCAGCAAGACCGCAGTGCACGAGTTGGCTGAAAAGCTGGGCGTCGGGGTCCTGGTGTTCCGGTCGGCTGCGCCACCAGTTGGTTGGCGAATGGCCCGGGATCCTGACGTCACTACGGGCTGATGATGGTGGATTGCTGTAGAAATGGGATCAAATGGGTGCAGTGAAACAATTCATGGTGAAATGTGGTGAATGTATGTGGATATATGTTGTGTCACTGCATCATATGTGCATATATATACAATGGTTATCAAGGGTTGATGTTGCTTGATCGAGCGTCAATGAGCCATTGCTACTACGTGGTTGGGGCTGGGTAATTGGTAGGTTTAGTGGTTTGACTAATGTCATGGGGGGAAACAACAACAACAACAACAACAACAACAACAACAACAACAACAATAACAACAACAACAACAACAACAACAACAACAACAACAACAACAACAACAACAACAACAACAACAACAACAACAACAACAACAACAACAACAACGGGGGGTCTACACCAACCCCGGCCACTTGCAGGGGTGTGCTGGATTGGGGACGAACCCCTGGCGAAGAAAGACATCGTGGGAGGATGTGATGAATGATTTACTTGGTTGGGGTGTCGAGGGCATTCCCGCCGCATCATGTGCAGACAAACGTTTCTTGTCAATCTATGCATGAAACGTCTCCTTGATTGACTGGTGCCTGGTGGTGGGTGTCCCTTGTTTCCATGGTCGATACTGCTCCAGGCAAACTGCGACCCAGCTCCGGTCGAAAGACGTGAAAACCGAAGGTATTTGACGAACTGCCAAGCCAACTGTTGTGCAGTCGATGTTTGGCTCATGTCCAACTGATTGGCCATTGTAAGTGTTGTACTAACTGGAGCCCTAGATGGGGGCTTCAAAGCCGTAGGGAGTCCCCAAAATGGTTGGTTTATTACTTTAGATAAATGGTCAATGTAAAGGATAATAGCGAGGGGGTTCCCTATTTTGATAAACCACCATATGAGTTTTGATTCTGCATGAATGGACTCCCATGGAATCCAACCAGTAGAACCACATTAGTAACGTCGCGCAAACTTACGCCTTCGCAGGGTACAGTGCTGAATGGTTCATGCAGGGCTGCCGGGCTAGTCACAAACAATGAATGAAGGTGCAGGGTGCAAGGCTTTGCGATGATCAGGTTGATGCCTATCCTTGTCATGGCCTAATATTTGATCATCACCATCAGCATCCTCATGATGATCGTCATCCAGTACTGCTCGTCGCATCACCATGGTAGGTAATCAGGTACCCTCAAGTAGGGAAGTCACAGCCTGAGTGTTGGGCTGGTTGATGAGTAGGCAGGGTGTCATCTTGTGGAGGTTCAGCCAAGTCATCATGGCGATGCTGATGTTGTAGCGGTGTTTCTTGTTTATTCTACCCGCAAATTGGTTAATCGCAGTTGCAGTAACACCCCTGGTTTTGCTGGATGCGCCGAGCCAATTTGCGGGTCACCATTGCCTGAGAATTTCATCATGACCTTTTGCTATGTTGACCGTCAACCAGTACCTACAAGCATTACCTCAAAACCCTGTACCCCTGGTTCCCCTATCATTAACCATAGTTTTCCCTATGAAATTGTTGGTGAACTTATCCCCCATGTAATTCATTGGTTAATATTGACCCATAGCCACCTAGCAGTTGTATATCCAGAGCACACACTGCAGGGCATGCCACGGTGCTCACCACTTGCAGCGCCATGTCACTGTGTTGTCTCCAGGTGCCAGTGGTGTTGACACCTCCGTCGGCCAAGGACGGCCAGGGGCTCCACTGCTGGTGGTTCTACCATGGTTGATCAAGCATCAACAACTCGTTTGTTTCGAACGTTTGTTCCCCTACACCCTAGTATTTATGAAGAGTTGCTTGACAAATATTCTTCAAAGCGGCTATAACCACCAACCAGATCATCCGTAGTACCCCCACGGTCGTGAGGGACTATCGTCTCACGGTAATCCATCAAAGAGTCTATGATAATCAAGAAGAATCAAGCATACACGATAGTAAGCAATTCTCCCCATCACGACCATCGTATTTGCTGGTTCATCCCAGCCAGCAAATAGATCATAACCTTGTAAATGGTGCGCCTAGCCCTTCGCCAATCTAATTTGAAGCAAACTTGAAAGCTATTGCCAGCGATCAAAGATCATCAAGCCGGACACAGGTGATTCATAATTTGACCGGTGACTCTGGGGTGTGTCAGATGTAGGACATATATCTGAAGCACAATGGCAGTGTTCATAAATGGTCCACGAACACAATGATAAAAATAGGATAATGGGAGATACCCGGCACCCATGATACTATGAGGGAGAAAACCCAAATTCCTCATCTACACCAAAACCATGACGTGAACATGAGGCAGAACATTTACAGAAGGAGTAGCAGCAAGTGCCAACAAAAATGAAGTCACCAAATAGACATCCGATGCATGGCTGCCATTGATGTTGACAAGGGATGGTCCCACAGGAGCTAGCCTGGAACCCATTTGTTCAAAGCCGTGATTTGGCTACGCGAAAATCGTTTCTCGGGGGACGCTTTTGCTGGGAATGAAACTCGCTCAATGGGCACAACTGCGGGCCTGTTAAAAGATGATGTTCTATGATGACTATGTTCTAAACAAATGTTCTATGAGGATCAGCCATAGTTCTAAAGATGATCGTTCTATGATGTTCACAATTCGAATGCTTCGGAGGCAAGGCACACCCGTTGCAGATCCCAGTTTGGACCGGCCCGCGCAATGCGGGGCGCCGCCAGGACAAAGACTTCCTTGAAGAACTGGAGGCCTTAAAGCCAGACGTGCCAAGCCCAGCTGACTGCACGGAGAGCGGCTCCAAGGATTGTTTGGTATATCAGGTATGGCCTATAGCATCCGGTAGCCTATCAGTCTAGCATAGTGTACAGCTATATATAATCACATATACACACATATATATATATATATATGTAGGACATGTGTATTTGTACATACTTGATCATTCCCAGCGCTAGTTTTTGCCACTAGGATTGGACATGTTAGCAGCTCTCAGCTCTATCAGTTCCATCGGCAGCTGACCTGCTATGCTGGCTGCTGGTGAGGGTGGCAGCACTGCAAGCCGGATACCCACGCGGTCCGGTGCGAAACAAATCAGCTTTGACACAGGGGCAGATGATCTTCGCATTTTGTTGTTACTTCAACAAGCATCACAAGCAACAGAAGTGCTGCAGAGAGATCCCGCCATCTCAATCTCAGCTATCCAGAGCTATCAGCCGTTTGTTCCCCAATCTGATCCAATGATGATGTACCATGAGACCCACCAATGACACTGAGTTGCTTTTGCTTCCAGCTGAAAGCCGAGGTTTGTGTGACAGCAGCGTGCGGCCGAGATCATTGTTGTTGCATTGTTGTTGCATAGGGAGCCACCAAAGGTTGAACCACAAATGGGGAGCAGAGACTGTCGGATGTAGAGTTGCAGCTGCGTGTGCAACCCAGGACCAACATATGCGAGGAGTCAGAACACTGAAACACCATCGCACTTTTTTTCGGGCTAGAGTAATAGATTTTGGATGTTCTTGAGGTAGTGTATGGACATGTGTGGACTGGCCCCTCGGCATGATTCGGCCATGTTTCTTGATAGTTCCTTCGAGCAGCTTTTGTTCTCAAGGATTGAAGTGTAGAGCTGTGACAAGACGCAATCGTTGCGAAGGCGTGTCATGATGCGTGTGGTCCTGCTTGCACTTCTAACCTCTCCGGCTGCCGCCTACATTCGGGCGGCAACCGCCGTAAGTGGAGATGTGGTGCAGGGTGCAGGAAAGTTGACAAAAGGCGGGCGCCAGCGGCAACCTGCTGGTAGATCAACTAGTGAGGGCAACCTATCCTTGAGGGATCTTGAGGGACTTAGGCTCTTGGTTGTTGGTTGTTTTCGCCTACCATGCATCATTGCCCGCTTTCAAAAAAGTATAAGGAACTGTATCAAGATTCATGAGTTCATTCATTGCAGCTCTTCATCATCAATCATTACTGTCGTGGTGAGTCACGGCGTCCTGCTCAGGTGGAAAAGTGGGTCTCTACACCGTCTTACTTCAGGTGCTGAACCCCAACTTCGGTGATTTGAAACAGATGTTGCAATGCTGTGGCAAATCAAGGGGTTACGCCTCTGAAATTGCCAATCTTTTGAATGCCAATGCTCTTCAGGGTGAGGACATCGAACAACAAGTGAGAGATCTCTATGTGGGACAGGGAAAGTGCAGTGATCCCGGCATCAGCGCATTGATGGATGTGGGGAAAGAGACCTGTTCCTATCTCTACAGTTTTGAAACCAAGGACTTCAAGGAGTACAGCTACTCCGCCATGTGCGTCCCCTCGGATGTGTGTGCCGTTGACGTGGCAGGAGCCACCAAGGGGATGAAGGCGGGCTATGGTGTGGTGCTCCAGGCCTTGAATCGCAACTATGGAGATGTGCACTATGCAGGTGAGGGTCCGCTGACCAGCTGCTATGAAGGGATGAACATGGTCAACCTGGCGAACATGTCTTTCAGATCCGTGAAGCCGACTTACATTGAGTTGGTCAAGGGATTTAAGATTCCCACGGGCAAAAAGGAGCAATTCTCATTTGCGGGCATGAAGAAGCTGGGCTTGTTGGAGATGATGGGCAAGTGTGAGCAGAAGGCTGACACCGGCGTTCTTTACGTGTTCAAAAACAAATTTTGGTCGTCCAAGCAAAATGCGTTGAACGTTACTCATTTTGACATGAAGCTTGCTGAGAAGCAGGCAGCAAAGCATCATCCAGTCCTGAAAATGGGCAAGGATCAGGAGGTATTGGTTTCCAAGGACATGCTCAGCAAGGACATGGTTACCAAGGAAAGGTCAATACCAGCAGCAACCCCACAAGAAAAGATGGCACAGGTGGCAGCGATTGCTGAAGTGACTGAGGAAGCGACTGCAGGAGTGGCAGAAGACAAAAAGATGGAAGTTGCCAAGACAGCCATCGAAGCTACACAGAAGAACCTTGCTGAGGAGGAAACTCCTGAAATGCAGCTTGAAGATGTTGATCCGTCGGCAGCATCTGTTCTGATGAAGAAAGCTTCAGATTCTGTGGTCATGGCAGGTGTGGTGGACAAGACCATGAGCGACCTGAGGAAACAAGGAGTGGCCACAGTAGCTGAAAACCCGGAGTCAGGCTTGGAGGCCCCTATGTCCGCCACCCCTGCGGGTGCCGCAGCAGCTGTGCCCAAAATGCCGCTGGTGCAAATGATGACAGAAGCACCGATGGCCATGCCTGCAGGTGCTGCAGCAGCAGTGCCCCAATCACCGCTGGCAACAGCACCAGCGGCAGGGGGGCGACCGCACATCCACACA
>VSDK01028329.1:91971-113501 GCA_009767595.1 Symbiodinium kawagutii
TGGTGGTGGTGGTGGTGGTGGTGTTGTTGTTGTTGTTGTTGTCGTTGTCGTTGTCGTTGTTGTTGGCAATTATTTACTCACTAGCCACGATCAACCACCATTTTCACATATTTTCACCATGTCAATTGTCTAGGATCGCTACGCTACAAACTGCCCGGCACAGCCCAGTTTTGAGACAGTCCAGATACCTGCAGCATGCATATCACAACCTTATCCATCTAAGCATTCAAGATAGTTGTTATTTGCAAATTGAATTAGTCGCGATAACTTTTATGAGATAGGCAGATGTTGCTATGAATAGTTGCAAGGAGGAAACAATATGCGTCAAGACAACAACATCACTTGTAACGTGACGTAACATCAGAAGCGGTGTCGTTGTGATTCTTTTCTCAGCGGCACCTGGATCTCCCATGACCGGGATGTCCCCCATGATTGTTGGTGCAGCTGGTGGTTCGGGTGTTCATTGCTGGTTGCTATAGCCCTTATCATTAGATTACGCACGATTCACTATCATTAACCATCATTTATCACCAAACCAAATGCCATTAAACATCATGCATGAACCATCATCTATATTTTTGCGAGCCATCCTTTGTCAACCATGTCATGAGCCATCGGTCTTCACCTTTGTCAACAACGCTCCCACCGAGATCACCGCAAGCTTCGCATTGCCCTGGATCAGTTTGAGAAACTGGACGAAATTGGTTCAGGACCTTTGGTGGAGGGGCGTCCCGACCATGCTGAGATACCCATGCTGGTCCCAGGTACCTTATGAGAGCTTTGGTGGTCACTGGATGGGTTGATGGGAAATCGGGTTTGAACACTTTTGCTTCAACGACCGAAAAGTTTCTATAGGCATATCCTGTCACATTTTTCTGGGAACTTCATGGTGCTTAGCATTGACTGGTCAATGGTGCTTAGTAAATTGTGGATCCGAAGCATGTCCTTTTGGGTCTCGGAGATACTTCAACGATTGCTTCCATCCTGTAGGCATTGGTATCCTTGATAGGTAAAAAAAACTGTGGCAGTGGTCAAAAATGCCGTACGGATGAACACCTCGTAACTTGTAACATGTATGATGGTACATAGTGGTTTCTCAAAATAGGGGTACCCCTAAATCATCCAATGATAGTCATTTTTAGTAATAAACCAACCATTTTGGGGGTACCCGATTTTGAGAAACCACCAAATGGTCATGTTCTCATGGCCAAACTATTTCTTATTCCTGCTACCTGCTGAGATGAAGCTACAGATCCTGCGACCAGGCGGAAGGGCACAATCGCCCATGACTAGTGGTCCCGTGCTACGCACGCCAACCAGGCGCCCTGAACCGAAGAAACTGCATCCATGCAACCCCCCCAATATAGAACCCAAAACAACTATAATGATTGTTTTTGCAGGGATAAATCATTCAGACAAACCCATGAATTCAGGAGCACAGGGGCTTCAAGGTGGAAACTTATTGGGTTGGAAAGTTCGGCACATAATGTGCTATCCCAACCTCAGCGCAGCTTCGTGCTCCATGCATCGCCGTCGTGCTCGCGAGGATTTTCAAAGGCGTGAGCCGGTGGCAATGAACAGCACATATAGCTGGCACAATCGGTTGCGGGCAAGGCACGTACTGGAATTGAAGCGAGCAGTATTGTTTTCATCCCATCAAATACTCATTGATTTAAAGTAAGGTTGGATTCAAGAGACGATATGGTGGGCTGATAGTCGCCTCTTATCAACTATGATTCCTCTCATTACCACCGTTGGTTGTTCTTGTTTTCAAGGGGCAACATGTTGAAACAGCAGATCACATGACACAGGTGTGCACAAGCAACCGAAGCTTGCACATGGAACGTATCGAAATAAACAAAACTAAACCAAACAACTCCGCATGTTTCAAATGCGCTCAGTGATGCAACTACTCATAAAACTACAGTGATCAGTGATTCCAAACGCATTTGCTCTTTGCTTTCTTCCTGGCTTTGGGAAATCAACCATTTTGATCATCAATTGCAATTAGCCATGCTTCAATCGTCACAACATGTCACAACTAACAATATGTCAATCATTGGCTTCACTGCTATAACCATCATGACATAAACCACGAATTTCACCGTTTAACCACATTGAACCGCCAAGCGTCGCTTAGCACTATTTTCACCATTAATTGAGGAGATATTGGTTAAACATCATTCATCCAAAAACATTCACCATGAGTTTCACCATCTAACAATGCTGTTGGACGTCTAACCATTCACTGGTTTTCGCAGTGCAAGCCGCAACCCGCACCACGGCGGTAGAACGAGCGATCCCGCGAATCCCCCAAAAAAAGACGCAACGAAACCGATGTGTTGGTAGCCAGCAATTGGAAATCTATATTGGTTGGCATTTATTTGATTTTATTAGTATAGTATATCACTTTAGGACTCTTGATAAAGCTCACTAACTGGTTGTAAGGGGGTTTATTGGCTACTATTGGCTTCCATGCTTGCCTTGTCAACGAGAGTTTTCGATGATTGGTTTACAGGTTTGATCCTTTGGGACAGGTTTCTGATGACAGATGTTTTGGGGCCTCCACAACAGGTTTTGATCACTAAAAACATTGGGAACATCATAGCTGATCTCCTTGACTTCAATAGGAGTGTCAAACCAGTGGTGGTTGGCGGAGGTGGTGTGAGATGAGATGGGGTTATCAGTGACTGGGTATTTCAGTATTTCTTGTGCCAAGTGTTTTTAAAGTATGGCAACTGCAAGATGGTTCTGTGATTTCTTATTGATAGTTATACTTTTGTACACTTGGCATACTAAAAGGATTTGAACTAGGTTCTGAAGTTTGATAGTTCTGGATGCCAGGAGTGAATTCGAAATAGTTTTGAATTTCTACTGATTTGAAATGCTAAGCCATAGCAAGCCATAGCATGTGCTATAGGTTCAACTGGGTCAACTGGGTGTTGTGTCATGGGTGGAAAACATTGGAAAACAATTGGCCAGCTCAAAGGCCTGATCTCAAATTGTTTGGAATCAATTCTTGTCAGTTCTTGTCCTGACACTGGTAGCTGTGTGGACGAAAAACATTTGGAAAAAGACTGGCGTGAAATGATTTTGCAAATGCACTTGGAGATATTCAAGGATTTTGGTTTCTGGCCTACCAGGCTTGTTGTAGCCCATCCATCCTATTTGGGGATGCACCTTGCTAGTGTCATTGGGTTGGAGCCATCAACTAAACATTCTGATGCGTTTTCTGTCACATTGAGTTTTTTGGGAGTTCGCTAAAGACCGATGTCTCGCATCAAAGCGTGTGAACATCGCCGCACAATGCTTTGCCAATGCTTTAGGACTGGCCGTAAGAAAGTTGAGGGACTGGCAATGGACTTTACGTAATTCTGTGCACATGTGTTGGTGTGCCGGCCCAACAATGGTTGGCTCGGTCGTGAAAATGATTTTCTACTCTCACTGGATCCAAGGGTACCACAATTTCAAAATTGACATGTCAGAACAGTTTCTTCGAAGCTGTTCGAGTTAAGAGCTGATGTGGGTGATCACTCCGCCCGGTTGCTTACTACAGCACGGGTTGAAGCTCCATACTTGTAACTGCTAAATGTCAGTGGTTTAATGTTCAGCATCACAGCAGCACAAAACACCAAGGAAACAACAACACAAACAAATATACTTCTCGAATCATCGCGAAGTATCAATCACAACAATCCAAAAGAAACCGCAGTCAATAATCATGATAAACACAATGCTAACAATCCATGGCGGCAGCAGCATCGAGATTAATTAGTGTTCTTTCAATTGATTTCTTGCATAGATAGGGTCGGCAGTGTTTGGAAACCATCAGCTTGACTCCCAATTTTGAGCGGAGCCATTGTCTGTCCTCACATGGAGGTACCTCATGATCCACCAACAATCTGGATTAGGAGCAACCTCTCTGACCATATATGATGATGCATCAATGGTACCCATGATCTCACAAATGAAGAGTTGAGTCAAGACCTTCATGGTAGAAATTCTACTAGCCATTGTAGTGGTTCTACTAGCAGTTCTACTTGCTCAACCGCTTGTCAGTAATTGTGGCACTTGCGAACCTGCACAGCCGATCACCAGCTGCAGTGGTTGAGTATAGTTCCATGTGCAGTCAGTCTGTGTGTTTCTTCCGGTCAACTGCTGCACCCCGCCGCACAATCGCACCGCGCTGGCACGTGAAGCCAAACTGGGCGTCCGTGAGCTGAAACAGCACGACTTGATCCGCGAAGCTGCAAATGATTAAGGTGATAAGAAGCAATGGATAATGATAGTTTGCCTGGTGTCGTCGAGTCAATCTTGGGATGGTTGGAAAATCGGGAATAGGGATGGGGTTGGATGGTGGGTTCCCCCAGATGAATATGAATGCACACAGAATTTTGGGATGTGTGTGTGTGTGTGAACACTGTGTGTGTGAACACTGTGATTAATCCACATCGTGAGAAATAGGGAACCCAAGAAATGATGGGTTTATTACTCATTATTATATAAAAGTGATTTCTAGTGGATGATTTGGGGGTACCCCTATCTCGAGAAACACCCATATTAATCCATATTAATCCCATTTTTTCCTTCACACGAAACTACGCAACAGTTCTTTTCATAGCCTGGAGGCCGGCTATCTTCCAGGCTCCAGAAGGGTTGCACAGCTCACGGCTGCAGCCCTTGCGCAGTTTCACTGGCAAATTCAGATGGTGACTCTGAACCCTTTGGCAATAGATTTGATATTTGGATACCTAAACCCTACAGTGATTCATTTTTATTTGCCCCCTTTTCCCTTGCGATGTTTGATTTCCGGAGGGCACGGTTTGACCTGAAATGTAATTTCCAAGCGAGAATCGCTTGGTCTGTGGTGCACTTCAAGAGGAGTTGTCGCTCCCACAAGCCATGCAAAGAAATGGTGCCTGTTTTGCTGCTCAACTTCATTCAGACTTGAGAGCAGGCTGAAGACATCTCGAATGCGAGCAAGGTATCCTTTGACCATGACGCATGTAGTTTTCTGTGGAGCACAAACAAAGTTAAGTGTAAATGATGCATAGGAAATCCAAGACAAATTACATGCCTAGATTCAGGATTGCAGCACAGATCATTTTTGACATGCAGCGACTTTGCCGAAAGATCACCATGCGATTGCATTGCTGTTTGCAAACGCCAAACAATTGGACCAGCGACGGGATCAAGATTTCCAGCTCTTTGATTTGTCAATCTTACTTTTCAGTAGTTTGACACTATGATCCAGCTGCTGCTTGTGGCCATTTGGTGTTCAACCATCATGATGGAAATAGTTCACTTATCAACCGTCTAAACCAATTACATTTACATGAACCATTATTAAGGATTTGCTTAATCACCACTTATGGCACTAGTGGCCATATCAATCACCAATTGATCACAATCATCAGCTCCATGTATGGTCTATCTATTTGAGATACCCGCATCATTGGGTCATGTTACTAGTAAATGGTCATTCTTATCCCATTTTTTGCCACGTTTTCTGGCTATTGGCTATGGTGGTACCCCCAAATATCCCCAAATCATCCTTGTTGAACCATTTTTAGTAATAAACCATCAATTTTGGGGGTCCCCGATGGCCTGCGAAAACCCCTATGATACCCCTATGTGGGGTTGATATTGACCCATAGCATCCCATAGCCATGTTCCTACCAGCACCATGGGGAGTCGTTCGGGCCCTCCAGGTATGGCGAATACCTGCCGAAACGTTTCCTGCAGGCAGTGAATTTGCTTGAGAAACTCCAAAGACGTGACCAACAATGACCAGCCGAAGATCATTGTTGGTCCAATCTTTGAGTAGACAAATAATTCAGACCATGAATTGCTGGTAACCAACAAATATTGTATCCAGCAAATGGTTACCAGCAATGGCAAAATATTGCTGGTAGGCAAATTCTTTAATTGTAACCATCAAATCATGAATATGACAATACAATGACCATGGTTGGTTACCAGCAATGACAATGACCAACAATGGTTGCTGTAATTTGCTGTAGTGTCAGGAATTGTGTGTATATACAATGTTGGATTTTCGTGTTACAGATAAATCTCTGTATAGTATATAAATAGAGTTATATATGATAGAAGCGTGTACATGCACAACATACGCATCACAATTTGAATCCATCAATATCCATGCATATCAATTTGTTCATATCTATGGATATCAATGTAATGCGTAATGTCAAGTATGAATTAGGTATATATATCTTTATCGGCACCACCTATGAATAGAGTCGATGATGTATCACATACACTTGCTATGTATGCCATGCTACTTATCGTCCATACACATCGTATAGTTGATACATAAACAACGTACTAAATTACTTTGCAACACAATTACGTTTTTAGTAATTACAACAAAACATAATGAATAACTAATTATAATATGCAACAACATACATTATTAATTGCAACATTTTACAACATAATTAATAATGAAAATAATCACAATAATAAAAACAACAAAACATGCATGGTTGCGAGCAAACCCACCAGTTCGCCCACAAGCACCGTGCACAGGGTGTACCAGGTGTACCATGTCCAGCCAGCTATTTTTGTGGGTTTCTCTGATGGGGGATTAGAGTGTATTTGTTGATTGTTTGGAGCATTTTGTGAGTGTATTTTGAAACATATCTGAGTAGATATGCGTTTTCTATGACAAAGAATATCAAAATCTCACGTCAGCAAAGCAATACATTCATAGTATATCCTATGGATTTTAGACTTTAAGGTTCTTAGGGTGTACCAGGTTTACATTTGCCACCTCATCTTGCATTTGGTTTACATCCAAACGTGATCAAACCCAACACACAGCCTAGGTACCCTGTGCATTGGTTTTTAGGGCCATGGCGAAGCCATGTGTTCATTTTACCCTGTTGACATTGCGACACATCATCAAGACACCGGCCCAATTCGAGGGGTTGCCCGTACGCTTATTATCTTTAAATATTTCAGTTGATGATCTCTGAAATGAAGAAGTGATCGCAAAACATATTCATATGTCACTGCACTAATCACAAACGTGCACATCACATGTCGACATCTCCACATATAACACAATTTCATATATCAAATGTTCACAAGCCGTGCAATTGCACATCACGTGATGTCGACATCTCCCAGCGCCCTGCAGACCCCGCGCTTGGGCACGGTGAATCTGCATCCGTCGTTGCTTCCACGTTGGAGAGGCCACAGCTGGAGACAGCACCGTTGGGGTTGATGTTGGTGACTTTCCTTTGGTTCGCTGCCTGGGTGGTTTGTTGGATTGGATGGGTAGTTGCTTTTTTGGTTTTTGTTTGAATTTTGCAGAATCATTGGTATTTGTTCAATTGATTGTTGGGTTCACTATGCTGCTATCCCTGTAACTGTAAGACAACCTGTACAAGGGAGAAGGTACGGGACCGGTTGAACACTGGACAGCCAAGCTCGCTTCGCAGAACTTTGCAGCCCTGGCAATCCAACATTTCAGAAGTGACCAAACAACCGTGGTTGATCAACTGGTTAGTCAATGTTATCAATGCTTCATGATTAGTGAAATGATTGCTTATTGGCAATGCACGACTGGATTATATAGATGTTGATACTTCTACGTTAAAACACATTATGCTACTTGATGGTGATAATTGATAATTCGTTTTGGGGTTAGATGATCATTGATATTTGATTGTACTTGTACCAATTACTGTATTGGTTGATGCTGGTTGCTGATGGATAAGCGGAAATGACAAGCAACATAGAATCAGTCGTTGATCACTAAAGAATTCTACCAGCTGGCATGTGATTCGATGCATTCTTGACTTCCACGTGCCCCACAAGCCCGACAGCAATGCTCCAAGTCTTAGGTGTGTTATGTGGGACCTCCGTTGAACCCCAGAAATATATCGCCCATAATGGGACACTTGTTTTCCGATGTTTACAAGTAACCAGCAAGCAGCATTAATATAGTCACTGATCACCAGTCACGCTGAACCATTGTTAATCACCGTCAACAGCCATCAATAAACCACTTTTAAACAACACATAATCTTGCCAGCACTGCCCGAGGAGCGTCTCCAGTGCAACGGTGCTTACTTGCTGGAGACAGCGAGACTGGAATCACGGCGCGGGGGCGCTGACATGGAATCACGGCTTTTTCCTCAAGGTGTGACCTTTTGGTGATCCAATGACGCATATGGGATAGACCAAGGTGTTTCGCAACTTGTTTCCAAGTCTGCGTAGTTATCAGCAGCACAATTGGTTGAGCATATCGGGGTATAAGCATACAGTCTGAAATATCAGCTGTACTACTGTACCGCTTAATTAGTTCTGTCCAATTCATATTGTTTGTTCACTTCAATTGATGAGATCCGACAATCCGCTCCATTTTTGGTGCCCACAGGATGTTTCAGACCTACCGCACACACTTAGATGCCTGCATGCATCTCTATATTTGATCTTACACATACATAGGCTAACATAGGTGCATTGTAAAAACAGACATGCACACACACACACACATATCAAAATATGTGTTTAGACTTCATTTGTTCTTCGCCAAACCATCAAGATGCCAAGGGTCACACCTCCGGATGCTGATTGTACATTCATGCCACTGCTGTGATGCGCATGCCACCAAAAGAACTTCACTGCCCCAGAAGTTCATGAATAGAAAAAGATGCACACCCTTGCAATGTAGTCTTGCTTAGCAAGACTGGTTCGCTGGGTCACTGAAGCGAGATTGAACAGTTACATCAGACCGTCAGACCCATTCACATCACCCTGGAAGCTCCATGGCTGCTCCACAGAGATGCGGACTGAAAGAACACCGGCCAAAACATTGAATCGTCAGCACTAATAGGGAAACCCATTGTCAGCACTAATTGGGAAACCCAGGGCTTGGTTTAGACTTCCTCATTCATGTGAACACTGCTAAGCTACAAAATGATGGAAGATGCTTGGGAACAGTTTTGTCTTGGCCATCCATTCAACCAACACTTGCATGAAACCAGCAACACATGCTGAACATGTATTGTTTGATGGTTCATTGTTTTGATTGCACTCTGGTAGTCCCTAGCCTGGTTATGCGAAATTCCACCGTAGAAATAGCTGATTCATCTATGTTCAGTGGTGGAGGATCCACCATGGAAATGGCTGGTTTACCTATAAAGAACTGTGATTTTGAGTTTCCTTGCCAGGGATTACCAGGTCACCTGGGTTGCAGCTCATCGCTTCCCCCAGCTCGCCTCAGATTCTGTACACCGTGGCCAAGATGGACGCAGGGCCTGGGAGACCCAGCCGTCGACATGCTGGGTCCACAGGGCCCCCGGTTGAGGGTTCCCGTTGTGAGGCATTTTATCCGGGGTTCAAACATTTGTTACTGATTGGTGGTTAATGATGGTTGATAGTAGGGCTTAATAAGCAACAATAAATAGTTAAACAACTGCCTGGTTGGTGGTTTCAAACATTTTTTAAAATTTCCCTAGTACTCCCTAACAAATGGTTGGTTGACTCATATTTTTCATAGGGGTTCAAACCAACAACCAGATGAGGTACCCCCAAAAGTTGGTAAAACTGGCTACTGACTTGGATGATTTGGGGTGTAGCCCTATTTTGAGAAACCACTGGTTGGCCAATGAGGGGTATATAACTAGATTTCACTAATCCTTTCGATATTGGATATGCCATATGCCAACCCATTATTGTCCACCCACATCGCTATTGGTTAACCATCATTAGTCAACATCACGCATCACTTTTCACCATCACAAACAGTATGGTGTATTTGGCCGTCGTCTCTCCAATGTTCCTTCATGCCTCTTGCAACAAGTACCCTTCCCGTGCGACTTAGAGAAACGCTCTTGCAGGCATTGATTGTTATACCCGTTTAAAGGACTTGAAAAGATATATGGTGGTTTCTCTCAATACAGGGGACCCTAAATCATTGAATTTTGATTGTGTGTAGCAATTAGCCAACCCATTTTTGGGGTACCCCTATTTTTAGAAACACCCATATGAGGTGGAACCATCCCATCCCCAGGAACAGAGGTATTTCTGGTGGCTGGAAAGATCATGTGATGTCTTGATTTATGGCGGGAATGCTCCGACTTCGCTCAGATGCTTTCTCAGCAATCATCACGTGGAGATGGGCAGATAGGCGACAACAGTGATCAGATGCACATTTGTGTGTACATATTTACTGATATTACTGTATATATGAAATTACAGATATTTGTTTCTTTGCATACGTGCACAATCGTGCACATGTATTTACTTGCAGCTGACCAATGAGGCCAATCATCGTTCAGGAGAAGATCTCCTTAGATGGTTTGCAGCTCAGTTCCAGGAAAGTCAGCTGCTTACTTGCCAGATGGTGACGAGAATTTCTTTGGAACAAAACCTATCAGTTGATGTCGATCATTTCCACACTGAACGGATGGCATGAATCATGCAGCAGTCACAACAGTTGGAACCTCCAGTTGCAGAGTGTGGGCATGGGTTATTTCAGAATCTGTCCACAAATCTCCACAGTCAATGAGACCTTTTGCACAAATATGTAACATTTCCATACATCTCCCTGAAAGCCTGATTCGGTGTGAATCTATGTTTTCTTTTGAGTTTCCCAAGGCTGTGTTCAATATTTTTTGGAAGCAACCTCGGATGTCAACATGCTGTTCACTCCTCGGGGGTTCACCTGGCGGATAATTTTTCTGGGAACATCCCAAATGACTGTAGTTTTGTCAAAGCATTTTTGGATGCGACCTAGAACTGGTTGTAAGTGTTTATTCTTTAAACAAAAACTAGTTGTATGTAGAACTTTGAACCAAATCAATGGATCAGTTGGTGTTTGGGATGGTCGTCAGAAGCCATTTGTGGTTTGCTGCAGGGATGGCTCCCCTGCAAACTGCTGAGCACAGCTGAGGTCGGGAAACTGCCCCTGAATTGCTGGACAAAATGTTTGCGTGCGGATGCACAGTGAGAGCTCCGGCTGGCCGGTGCTGGGGCAGCTTTTGGCTATGAGAAGCTCTCTCTTCTCCTACTTGTTCCTTTCCTCCTACAACGCGTTTGTGTCTGCACGATAGCAAGCACCATTGTGGCAGCGTGTTGGTACCTGGACAGCCTGTTCTGCAAGTTGCCAGTCCAGATGTTTTCGACGTCAGAACGCATGATACGCATGGCTATAGCTTTGTCGGAAAAATCTCCAAGCGTATGCTAGGCATTGCGCAGGAACAAATGACAGAACATGTGTCAGTTTTGTGTCACAGCAAGTGTCAGCGTTCACTTACAATCTCAATGTCAATATCTACGTTAATTATCCCATATTATCCCTAATGTTTGCAATGTCAGCTTGATGACCACCCATCATTTGTAAATAAACACATAAATAGATGGTGATCATGATTTATGAATCACAATTCACTATGAGGCTCCCTTCGGTCAATGACCATGAATCAAGGTAAATCACTCAATCATATAGGTGGTCTTTGCATGTCATTGACCTTGTTTCATGGTTAGTGCCGTGCAGTAAATCATAGGTACCTTAGGTCATGAACCTTCAGAATCCACCTTTTTTCGCTGCCATGGCTCAGGTGGGGTGCAGATCTGCTGGTGGACCAGGTCGAGCCGTTTCGGTGATTCAGGGGCTGTTGACCAGGTGGCAAGGCTGGGCAGTTGCCAACCTTGCTGATGAGTTTTAGCTGGTGAACCAGGTGAATCATGGGGGATAACAACCTACCAAGCTACAGGGGATGTGGTTTATTAGTATAGGTGAATCAACTGATACTAGGTACCCCTATGACTCGAGAAACCACCATGTACCCATTCAAACCACTGGTCTGAAAGATTTTAAATGTGCAAATAATCATCGCACTAGGGGTTTAAAGATTTGAAAACTGGAACCTGGATACCCGTGGTGCATTCCAGTCCCGCTGATCATCCAACCCGCAGCACCAAAGCCAAAATCCCCATAGCCTACACCACCAGGCAGCGTTTGATACCCTGTTGCCTTGAGCCATGATGGCTGTTGGTTGCATCCTAGCACTTTCTGCATCAAAAACCCTCCCCTCTCACCTTATTGGCATGGGCGAATGTCAAGGTTGGAGTAAACATGCTTAAACAGAGGGATGGCCCAATCCTGAACAACTAGCTATTGTGCTTCGGAACCATGATGGTGGTCACGCACTGGATATGTAGATTCTTGAATTTTGGTGGCAGATGTCATGGAGAACCATGGTTTGATTAGAATATTCAACAATTCCAAAAATAGCAAGCCACTGGCCGTTGTGCTAAAATGTTATAGAAAATATGTAAATATTTGTATGTACATACAGAAATTGTACAATACATTTGATACAACCTCACCTACAAAAACGTTTCAAGACAGAAGCTTGGTTGAGGTTCCGCCGTTTGAGGCACACCCCGATGTTTGGGAGATTTGGGTATATGTGTATGTAGACATATATCATATATCACATATGTTGATATAATATATATATATATGTATATATATATATATACATGTAGACTCATTGGAAGGGAGATGGCGAAAGGCCGCTCCTCACTGCTCTCACACAACCAGTGTCAGAAACCCTCTGAAATTTCGAAAAAATCTCGGGAAGGAAATGTGAAATGAGGCATTTTTGCAGTATCCGACAGTGAATCAGATTTTGCACACAGACTGCTTGTCACCTACTATTCTCATGGTTTATCTTTTTGGATCAGGAACTCTGGTATGGTTTCGATCCATTTGGGGCTACTGACCAACAATGTGGATCAATGCTGTACCTGGTTGGTTGTGCGCTACCATGCATGGACTTACTGTAGTGACATGCCCACATTTTATCAACGGTGGTTGACTGATGCACGTTCGGATTCGATTACTATCCATGGCAATCGATTTTGACCATCAAGAGAGTACCTGCCATTGTCAATCCCCAGCTGTTGTGGATAACTGGAAACTGGATAACCAAGGATACCTGGCTGGTGGTTTCAAACATGTGTTTTTCCCTAGTCATTATTAACAAATGATTGATTGACCAAAATTTCTACATACAGTAGGGGTTGAAACCACCAACCAGATACCGTTGGGGGTTTACCTAGCCAGTACGAAGCGCATCCAACCAGCGATGCAGGTCATCCCAAAGCTTCTCAGTGGAGAGGCCCAACCGGAGCTTCGGGGCAGTGGCAAGTTGCCTGCGGTGACAAGCGCATGACAAGTTGTTATGACGACAAGGCTGGTTGGTGACCTGGCGAGCTGGGTCAAGGCTTGAGCAACTGATTGAATGATCATAAGCAACAACAACATTTGGAATACAATGATTAATTAATGATGGTACACCAGGGGGTACTGTGTTTTGATCCATAGCCATATAGGTATACGGTATACAATGTATTTGAAAAAACTCTCTCAATGGTACTTATAGTGTGTGTGTGTGCATTTGTTTAATTACTGATCATATACTGTACTTTGCGGTACCAGTATGTGGTATATGCACATACAACCTGTGATTCAGGTGGTTTAAAACACGCACGCCATGTCAACTACATCGATCCATCCAAGCAGATACATAGAGACAATACTTAGAGGCATAGATACATGACACATAGTAAGTACAAACATACGCCGAGTGATACTGGAAATGCTTACAACGGAGGTGCATATTTGAATACAGACATGCTACATACCTACCCACCCACTTACATGCCTATGTACCAGCGCACCCATGTACCTATCATAATTATGCATACCAACCTACCTATATGCATATCATACTCATACAGACATATCTATATGCACGTTATTTTAATGTTGTTTTTTCTTGATTCACTTATTTGTGGTTTCTCAAAACAGGGGTACCCCGAAAAATGGTAGGTTTATCACTGGCTACTATTGGATGATTTGGGGGTTCCTTTTTTTGAGAAACCACTATTCATCCAGGAACATTTATGCACGCACACACACATCATTCATTCAAATCTACTGAGTGAACTTACAGGACTGTCACACGTCATTTCACGTCATTAGGGTGGTTACACGGCTGACGTATATACCAGTTGAACTATCCATAAATGCAGGTGCCTTAGCTACCCAGTGTTGCAACTCGTAGATCTATGCCTGTAACTGAGGAATGTGAGTTTCATGAGCTCCAGTTCTTGACTTTGGCGGTACTGGGTGGTTGGGTATTGCTCCAATGAGTTCATCTAAAACCGGACCACTGGAGTGCTTTTGCCATCCATACTCAAAAGATAGCCACCAGTATGGGGTGCAGGATCACATGCGAGGGCGGTCCAGAGAGTGGGAGGGTACCAGGTACCCGGAAGCATCGAACAATTATTGTCGTTTAGAGGGAACCAATGGTGCAATGCCGCAATAGCCAAGGCCAGTCAAACCAGTTTCCTCTGTTTGTGTTTTGCTCTTCACTGAGGTTCTTGGTATGCACTTTTGGCGTTCCATCCAACTCATATGGCCATAGGTCAAAACCCTGAAATTACCTCTCTTGAACATCTAATGTGAACCCTAAATGAATAAACCATCGGTTTACTAGTTGGGGGGTACCATCTTGATGAGAAACCCAGGCTTTATACCCTCCATTAATCAACCAGGGGTTTACTAATCTAGGGGTGAATATGCGTGTTTCTCAAAATAGGAGTACCCCCAAATCATCCAATAGTAATTTAGTAGTAATAACCCAACCATTTTAGGGGCTCCCCATGACTTGAGAAACCACGATATGTATTCACCATTGTTTTCCTTTTTATTGGTTGGTCATTATCCCCCCTTATTGGTTGATTAATATTGACCCATAGCCATATGTCGCCATGTCGGACAGTTTCTTCTAGCCGTCGCATCCCAGGGTCCCACGAATCTCTGGGCGATCCTCGCCGGTGCACAGGTCACCATGGAGACAGCGGAAGTGCAGGATGATGCGCTGGCCGAAAAGGCGCCGCCGTGCTCCATGGCGCTTGCGAAAGTGGAATGGAAGGACCCTGGGTTAAGGATATGTCAACAATGTATCCCTGAAAATTGCCTCAGTTGATTAGAAGTGATCCATTTGTTAAAGATATTCTTAAACGGAGTTGACCCAGGAGTGGGTGTTCTTATCAAATGTAGCCCCTCAAAAAGTGAGGCTTTGCTGTCCTGGTTGGGAGTTCAGAGTATACAAATGTCATTTAGAGTTTCTATCATCGACCATTGATCACTATGTGTATGATACTTAACTGGTCAACCAACCCTTGTCATGTGTTGATCATCCTCGTTTCATTGACCAACCAGTTTGTTCACCCAACCAATGGATATCAAGTTGTGGACCAAACATTTTTATGAAGCCACCCCATGTTGGTGCAAACAGCGCCTTGGTGCAGCACCGGCTGGGAGGCTCCATTGATCCGGAAAGAGGAAGGGAAGCTTTGGCCACACAATGAGACCGCCCTGCAGATGCGGAACAAGGTCCAGCACCTGGAAACATGGGAGGAGTTGATGATGGTTTGTGAGCCGTTGTGTGCATGATCACTAACCAGGTAGATGAGCATGATGAGTCAGATGAGTTGGATGGGTGTTTATGTACACGTTTATAGTTGCCGTTTCCTTGGATTTTGATACTTCTTCATTCTTGATCACAAAGCATGATTAGGGACACAGATTGTATTTTACATGCGAAGAAATGATGGAACTAGCTGTTCACCAATAAGAAGGAACAAACTAAGACAGTGTACAAGTTCGTCACTGGCTGAGCGTTGGGCTGAGCTGTTCGTGAAAGATTTCCGGAAATTGCCAGCATAACATGGATTCTCCTTGAGCTCATGGATATCTCCAACACAAAAAAATGATGTATTCAGCACGATCGTTGACATGTTCAGTGTTCAGTTCACATTCAATTTTCACGGTAGATAAATAGGGATTGGCATAAGCTGCGTGGAAGCTATTTGATTCAGGCCCAGGAATCATTCGATTTGGACGCAGAACGGGACATGACAAAAGCGATGTATTTACATGGATGAAGTGCCAACCAATGGGGTATGTTCAATGAGCTCCCCTTAGATTTGGGCTTGTTGGTCTCCCCCCAACCCGCGTTCGCTGGTCCTTCCAGGTGCGTGGCTTTACCGGTTGGCCATGACCTCAGAACTCGCGGCGACCAGGGTGACGCGACCAGGACGTTGGGGCCCTCCTTGATGCGCGGTGCTGCGAGTTGAATGAGTTGGTGAACGTTAGGCTTAGGTAAACAGCACTTTGGCTGCAGATATATCTATAGCTAGATGGGTTCTGAACCAACAAGTTTGGTAAGAGGAGGTTCTAGAGTACCCACGTTTTTCAATTACCCAATCTCCCCAAGAATGCTCGAAGTTGATCCGATACTTATGAACAGCAGTGGAATGTGGGGGGGGGGGGCCGTTCTCCACTTTTTGATAGCAGTTGCTTCACATCCACATTTGTTTGATCATCAATGGCTGTTGCTTGACATTTATATTGACCATGATGATATATATAAGCAGCATGAATCGTCAAAGAAAGTCATGATGATACATAACCAGCCTGTGAAACTCTGGTCATTTGCAGCCCTGCCTAGGCCCGGTACAACTCTGCCAGTAGCCTGCTCTGGTTCTGCGAGCGCACCTTTGGAAGGTGCGTTCGGAAAAAACATTGATTTTCCTCATGCAATAGATAGAAAAGACCGTGGAAGATCATGAAAACACATATAGTCATCATATAGTTGCTATTAATTCGAGTGACGGCTTGTAATGCTTAATCAATGATGATTATTTGATGATGATGATGATGATGATGATGATGATGATGATGATGATGATGATGATGATGATGATGATGATGATCCATGAGGACAGTTATTGCCCGCTGAATGGCTTGTCATTTTTGGCCCCGGTCCAGCAAAGATGACTCCAGGTTTTAGGATCAAGGTGGCAGATGCGGAAGTCGTAGGGGCTCTGAGAAGGCTGGTGACAGATGCCCCGGGTTGGAGGATGGTTGATATGAATTTGAATGAATGGTTGGTGGAAAGTATTAGGAGGTTTCCTCTCATAAGATGGTTGGTTGATGGTTGGTTGATGGTTGACTAGGAGTTGGTTGAAGATAACAAGAAGGATCCCCTTCATTACACAAGCAAATGTCATTGAAATGCAACCGAAAGGAACATCAAATCTTAAGACTCCTTGGCTGAATCAATCGGTCAATGGTTGCTTGGCAACAGCCGATCAACCAAAATACCATCACCACAACGACATCGGGATTCGTCAATCCACCCCAATGGACACGTGAACTACCCAACAAAAGCAGGTACGTTACGGTGAGTTTTTCAAGGGATAGCACCAATGGAACTGGTGGCAATTGTCCCCGTGATCAAAGCTCTCGTTTGTTTTATGGGACTCCTTGGTAACTACAGTTGTTTCAGAGTTTGTTGGAAGTTCAGTTACAGAGAAATCAGACAATCTCATAGTAGTCCAGAAATTTCCGAAGGGTTCATGATCAGCAATCTACCTGAGGTTCCCCGCAATGGGTTCCCCGCAAGGGGTTCCCCTTGGGGTCGCCCCTTCCGTTGCGACTTCACAGGCGCACGACTCTCCTTGCGACTCGGCTGCGCTCAGGTTCCTGTGACTGCTGTGGAGGATCTCATCGGTGCGAAGCACAGCCACGGCAGTTCTCAATGGTTCACTGCCGGTTGTTGAAGGATGACGGTGATTCGTGACGGCATGAAATGGGTGTTGTATAGATGTGGCTATGGGTCAATATTAACCAACCAATAATGGGGGATTTCCACCAACAAACAAAGGGAAAACAATCGTTAAGGATAGGGGAACCAGGGGTACGGGGTTTTGACCCACTGCCATGTGAATTACATGTAAATATATAAATGTAAATACATGTTTTGTAAGTACGTCATGCATATGATACACTAGTTCAGCATGTTGAAGAGGTCATAGTTCATAGTTCAGGTTGAGAAGTCCAATTTCCATTTCGCAATTTCAGCATGTGACGCTGGATCTTAGGTGCAGAGTCGCCGGTGGAGGAATTGTTTTTTGTTCCCGTTGGCAACCCAGGGGAGCGGATCTTTTGGGCCTGCGCTTGTGGTTGTGGTGGTTGTTCCATGTTGGTGCTGTATGTGTTGCTTCGTAGCAATCATGATTCCATGCGAGCAGGCTAAAGCAGTGGCAACAATCTAGTGTTGTTTTCTGTTTTCAAGACCCGGTGTTTCTGAAAATAAGGGACCCCCCCAAATCATCCCTGCGTAAACCATTTCCAGTAACAAACTCCAACCATTTTTAGGGGTCCCCTATGGCTTGAGAAGCCACCATATAGTTGGTACAATCTATCCCCTACTATTGTTGCTTATTACCCCCTACTATCAACCATCATCAATGGTTATAACCACTATTAACTACTATTAAAGATCCACTATCAACCACTATTAACTACTACTTTCACCCACTATTAACAACTATTAATAGGCAGCGGATGTGCATCATAGCCTCCAAGTGCACGCAACCGCAAAAGCAAAAAAAACACTATTAACCACTATGAAGCGCTATTAGCTGATCTATATCAATCCCATATCAACCAGTTTGCCATGTGAGTCACGTTCCTTCTCCGACGTCCATCTGCAGTTCAGGATGAAGCCCGGGGACCTGCGGTGGCATTGCGCCCAGCAGAGGACTTGGCGAATGTCTTGGAAGCCCAGGATGGATGGGATGGGGTCGCCCCCCTGGGCAAAGAGTCAAAATTTGGTGCTTTCTCAAAATCGGGAACCTAACAAATGGTGGGTTTATGTGGGTTTATCAGAACAAGTGGCTATATGATGGAAGATGGTTTGGGGGTATCTCTCATTTGAGGAAACTACCGTAGCGGTAGGGCGATTCTATGCGGTTTTGACCTATGAAATCATGAGGATAAGGAATTCTGGTCAAGAGATCAACTTTTTAAAAGGTGTCATAGATGGTTGGCAAGGATCATTGTAAACCATTGAGATTATTATAAACATTTATCCCAGTAGAATCAAGCATTCTCATTAGGATGTACTACAGTAGCTGGTTTGCTTGGGATCATTCCAGCACATCAACAGGGGTCTCATATGCACCGAAATGCATAATGGATGGTTTGCACTGCTCAAGATTAACTTGAACATGACAAGCATTTCAGCTTCCAAGGAAAACCAACAAAACAAAACTGCTTCAAACCTCAATGAGTTGCGAGAACAAAATGCAATGCTCACGTGCAAGTGTGTATGTGTGTGTGTGTTTGCTTGAATACTATGATTAGGTGCATCAAACACGGCTCATGGATGCTCATGTTTTTTGATGGTTTTTGATGGTTTTTGGTGTTTAACAAGATCAAGGTCCTCTATAGGTTGATGAATAGGAGAATCATAAAGAAGGACTTTTGAACCCGATCGGTCAAGCATTGTGAGCTAAGCATCATTTGAGCTCATGACCAAAAGGTTGAGAGTGAAAACGGGCTTGTCCATAGGTCTCCCCCCAAATGCTTGATGGTTCCTATGTCGTTTCCTGGCGGATCACACAAATTTCAGTGCCGCTTGTGTGAGGTGTCATGAATAGGGTGATGATAGCGCTTCCACCTGGTTCACAATCGGAGATCTCGTGTGACCCGTTCGGTCCCCTGGTACCCGCAGGTGGAACAGATGGTCGCGCACCCAGGTCCTATTGCTTCGATCTTTTCACATTCCTGGCAAGAACCATGACGTGCTGCGCCCGTTGTTGTCTTGGGGTGCTCGTGCCTGAAGACCAACCGAGAGCGATCCATACACCTGGATTCTGAGCGTTGCTGAGGCAGTTTCCAAAACTGTGTTTTTTTGCATTCGAATTGAATCCTTTGTCAATAGTCAGATAGAAGTATGTTTAATAGTATGATCTATTGTTCAAATATTACTGTTCAGCTTGGTTGGGTGCTGTTTTGTGAGGCAAGGAACCATTGAGTTGGCTAGCAGGATGATGACCAATGTCAACCCATTCTATTCTCGGGTAAGAGCTTTTGCATAGCTGATGCAAGCATATCATAGATCATTACATATAAACTTATCATTCATTGGCATTAAACCCTGTTCTATCAATCATGATTTTTACCATCACCCATCACAACGGATGCTTCGTATGGAGATGCATGGATTTCTTGCTGATCACATATGATCAACCAGGAACCATCAAACAGCCGGGTTGAAATTGTAGTTTCTTGGTATCTATGACTGGTGTCTCAAAGCATTTTACATCGTTGATTCCTCAGCCAGCTGAAAGTTGGTATTTCTAGGTTTCAGAAACCCTCACTGCTAGCTCAACCATCAATTGACCGCGCCGTCAATCAGCCATTAATCAACCATCGATCCGCTGGGGTTAAGTGATGCTTGAATCAGCGAAATCAATCACTTGTTTTCCATGAGGAGTTGATGAATAAGGTTGACACACCCAACTCAATAACCATCAACCGCTATTCACCACTATCAACCACCTATTATATAACCATTGTTATTAACCACCATCAACCACTACTAACCACTACTAACCACTATTAGCCATCAATGAACCCCTCAACTCAACCACCATAAACTCCACTACTTCGCACCCACTCGGGTGCGCCAGGTTCCTGCCGAAACTTTTCGCAAGGGCTACATGACTGCGCAGCCTGCGCGCTGGATCGCGTCGTGGAATCCCAGAGGGAAGGCGTCGTGAGACCGGTTTTGTTGGATTTTAGGGGGTTTTAAGGGGTTTTAAGAGGGTTTAAGGAGTTTTTAAGGGTTTTTTTAAGGGGTTCATAGAATGTTTAGATGTTATAGGATGTTGATATGGATTTTATGTGTTTTTTGTAGAGGTTATGACCATCAATAATGGCAAATGATAGGGGATAATGAGCAACAACGATGGTTGAATAACTACTGGTTGGTGGTTTTGAGCATTCTTTAGTTTTCCTAGTATCAACAATTGGTTGGTTGGTTGATTTACATGTTTTATAGAGGTTGAAAGCTACCAAATTTACATAAACTTATCAATTTGATATAGTGTTCACACATATTTATGCATATTCATTATACATTCAGGTTGATAGTTGTTGACATTCATCCCTACATTTTTGAGATCTTATTGGATACACATTTGCTACTTTTGAATCTGTGCGCTTCCAGATGCAGATACATATTGTATGGTTGCAAACATGTTTTTCCCAGAAATATATTTGTCACCAAAAAAGAATTGGATCATTTGCTCAAAAACGTTGTCACATAAATTGCAATAGATGATGTTACATTTTGTCTTGATTTGTTTGGCCACACTGTGGACTGAAGTGGCTACTGCAACACAAACATTCAGTTTACTTTCAGAACTGATTGCAGTTTTTCGCCCTACGCTGCAGGACCACCAACAATAATCAACACATGAGTAGCAAAAGCAAGGCTAAGCACGTATTGCTTGGTGCTCAGACTGTAAATTTCATGCAGATCTACGGTGACTCTGACTATACTACAACGATATCTGCAAAAACTACGCTAGGCAATATTGGATCAAATTTAGGC
>VSDK01028329.1:113511-125311 GCA_009767595.1 Symbiodinium kawagutii
TTCCCTACAGAGAGGATGCTTTAGTGCTTCATCCCACATCCCAGAGTCCAAGGTCATGATATGCCAGTGATGCATTATTAAGAGGAATAATCCTATATATTCCTCTACTGTATCACACTGAAGCATGCGTCACATAGTTGGAGAGTGATGAGGAAAATTTATCCTTGACATAACCAACATTGTGAAAGGTGTCACTGATATCACAGATATCCTAATTCCTCTATGTTGCAATCCCTCCTGCTGCCGGGCATAGATTCCTTTTGTTTATTATGTACCCGATTAGTTTTTTTTGTTGCGCAGATCTCTCATATTTGCAAGTACCTGTTGATCACTAGCCCAATGTTATTGGTGATTATTTTCTTGTTGATCAACAGCCCATACACCATCAGTATGTGTTCATCACAAGCGAAACATTCCCTGTGATTCATCAGTATCTACTCATTATCACAAGCGAAACGATATTCCTTCAGTATAGTGAAACTATTCAGACAAGCATCATTAAGCATCAGTTAATATGTTCATCACAAGTTCAGTATCTACTCAGCACTTGGAAAAGATTATTCCAGGCTGCTGCGTCCCATACTGGGATGAAGCTTCCAGGCCTGTTGACCAACCCTCCGCCGAGGCCTGAAGAGGAAGCCAAAATGGTGGGTTCCTCTGGAGGAGGCAACATGGAGGGAGGGCCACTGAAGACATGGATACAGGAAGGGATGATGGATATGGGTGTCTCTCAAGATAGGGAACCCCAAAAAATTGTTGGTTTCTTGCTCCAAATTGTTAATTTCGGATAATTTCGGGGTACATGCATTTTGAGAAACATCCATATGGGTGGATAATTTATGAATATACTGTAAGTCTATATAATTGATATATATATATATATATAATATTATAATTATATGCAATTACCGGCAAAATTATACCAGCTATGGACTATACCAGATTGAAACTACAAGAGCTTGAAACAATCAATGTGTAAAGCTCCACATATGCATGCAATGATCGTTTATACCAATTTTGGTTTACATGTTATTGATATGAATAACGATTATGAATACATAGTTGCATAGTTCCAGATACAACCAATCCTGAGTGCGAATGGATAACCCCCACTCTGCGCCCACACTGAGCGGATGTGATTGTCGCCTGGCGACCTCCGGATTGAAAGAACCATTCTCCAATTTGAGGTGTTGCTTTCCTCTTGACATTTCTTTGATAACGCTTTCCAATCATGTTTATTGACGTGTTTTACTTGATCAACTTGATCTACTAGTTCCACTACTTGATCATGTTTCCCATCCTTTCTCTTTTGTTGTTTTTCTTTGGGGGGTTTGTAATCCGGGAGGGACAGAACCTCCAGTTCTATGGAAGGTAAACAAAAATATCTGTGCGATTTTTTCATTTCATCAGCAATAGAGAAAAAAAGCAACCGGCATCTGGAATGCGAGCAACGATCATGGGAACCCGTTTCAGTAGCGAGTATCAAACAAGCGGCAGTGGAAGCTGGCAAGTAAATACCAACAAGCCAAACATGTCGAACCAAGGCCTCCAACCACACGAAACCTCCAACTCCCCCGTGACACGATCCTGATTAGACGAAGATTACTAGCAGGACTCCGTCCTAACCAGCTGAAGGCACAGTCCCCAAAGGTGCCCAAAAGGTGGCACCGCGAGACGATCACAGCCGCGGCGAGGTACTAAGAAGAAGCGCAAGAGGGTTCGAGGCTCCTAGGTGCGCAGACAGCTGAGATGTTTTACTGGGAATCCATGGGGGTCTTGGTGGTTCATGATGATGCATGCCCTAAGCACCGATGGAGCCCATATTTTGATCGATTGCAGATCCACACGACTAGTCTCAAAAAAAGCACTGTGACAAATCAACCATTTTGCAGCAGGGGTTTTCCAGGCGGCTTGACTGAGCAGTGGCCAAGATCTGAAAATTCTGGCAACTCCTGAGATCTGTAGCCATTTCAGATCGCCCACCGTTTGAATCAAGGTGCTCGATGTGGGTTTGCTGATGTTTGCTGAAAGGGAGGTGCCCTCAAATGGATCCAAATGCTTGTGGGTACCTTAAGACTGTTGATATTGAGGGAAAATCAGGGGACATATATGCGCCCATGGCAAGCTCAGCACCTCAACGAACAGTTTGGAGCACAGCTCCCCTATCAATTGTCCATTTGGATTGAACCCATTGGTGTGTTTCCAGTTGCATTTGTAGAAGCTTGGTTCTTGGAAGAAGACTCAGAGGCAGCGAAGCTCAAACGCCATAGGCTGGCGCGGCTCGTAGAAAATTCGGGGCGATGTTGAGCTTCTTCCGAGCCAATGGCCTGGACGTCCTGGATAAAGATGAGAGTGGCCGACAGGCGAAGGTAGAGGCCTGGCACCGGCGGTGGAGTGGTGGAAATCCAATTGCCGGATCTTGAGCCAAGGATTCGATATGATTTGATGTTGTTTGCCTTGAAAGGGTATCAGTTTTTCAAGTGCTTTGCAGAGAATGTTCCAGATACTCCATGGAAAATATGTGTAAACATTGCTTACACAATGACCCTTACATTTGCCTTTAGATCCTTTAGATATGCCATACATGGATCCGGAGTATTTGTGCATTTGATAACGAAACCATATTGTTGGGTATTGTTTGTGAGCCGTCGCAATCCACTATTATGAATCGATCATTGACAGCATACTAACGATCTATCAACCATTTGCAAACCATTTACTGACCATCGGGCAACCATAAACCAGTTACGAACCATTCAGTATCTTTTTTTGACCGTCTATTGATCATCTATCAACCATTATCCATTTAGAAACCATCCAGTAGCCATTTATGATACCATTTGCCAACCATCCAGTAGCCATACATTTACAATCTAGACTCTATTTTCCGTCAATGAACCATCTATGAACCATCTACTGACCGTCCATGAACCATCCGCTAACCAGCTCCTAACGATCTAATGACCATCTATTGAACATTTACAAACCATCCAGTAAATAGTTGTTGATCATTTATTAACCATCTATTGTTGACCATCCAGAAAGCATTTTTAAAGCATTGACCAATAACCATCCGGCAAGCATCTACAAACCATTTACAAACCATCCTGTAACCATGTATTAGATTATATTAAGCATTTACCAACCATCCACCATCCATTGACCATCTATACTACAGACATATAATCCATCCATTGGCCATTTTTTCACCATCCATGAACCGTTTGCAAACCATCCATTAACCATCTACAAATAATTTTTTAAACATCCATGAACAATTTATCACTGTATATAGTGTAGCGCTTGAATTTCTTACTCTGAACGCAGGGCGACCAATTGAGAGCTTTGCGCGAGCTGGGCATTTGTGACGCTTGGCGATGGCAACTGGCAACAGCCATGGCTGGTCCGTAGTGCCCACCGTCATGAACTACCAAGAGGGGCTGAAGATCAGCAGTCACCATGAACAACCATGATTTATTAACCATCATTTTAACCAGTCCATAATCATTTACTTAGCCAAGCGTTGGAACCAGGATCGGTTCTGACCACGAATCTCTTCGTTGCCACTATTGGTGTTGTTCATCATGGTTGGCTTAAGGTTCAGGTGGATCTGCGGAGGTCATGGAGATAGCGCTAAAGTCATCAAAGCTATATGAAATCGATGACTGACTGGTGGTTACCAGGAGCATCCCGTTCCAGCCCTTTACAGGGGGAGGCAAGCAGCTACCAGGAGAGGCCCTACTGAATGGTAGATAGCAACCATACAACTGTGTTGAGATCTCAAGTCGTGACGTGGATGAGCTTTGCACGATGACGCTTCCAGATGCTTCTAGTGTACAGTATGTAGATGTGAATGAGATGCGGGAGTACCGACTTACTACAGTGCTGTAGATTGCGACTGCGTGATAAGGTTCCCTTGCTAGCAGTTGAAATATTTTGAGGTTTGAGTCTGTCGGCAATGCCAAGATGCTGACAACTTAGCCATTATTTCCTGAGCATTCTTCCCCACTACTACCTCTGGTTCCCATCATTGACCATTGTTTTCCCTATTATGGTTGCTTAACATTGATGGTTAATATTGACCCACTACTACCATATAGATTGTTGTGTCGAGCCGAGCCGATTCAAGCGACAACCAGCCGCCAACCAGTGGATGCCGCCTGCGCGGGAGACCAGTTGTGGAGGTCAAAACCAGACACGTCTCGAGAATTTGGCAGCGCGCATTCTAACAGTCTAGAGGCAAGCAGTGGTTTCCATGGAATTCATGGAACTCTGCTAATAAAGCTCAGATGTTGGAGCTTTGATAGCGACTCTAATGGCGGTTTCTCAAAATAGGGGTACCCCTAAATCGTCCCAGGTGAGTCATTGATTACAAATAAACTAACCATAGCTTTGGGGTCCCCTATGGCTTCAGCAACCACCAACTAGCTGGGGCTCAGCAAACAGCTCACTGGAGCACTTGGAGCAGCCTTCGGCTTGAGGAAGTCCTTCCTGGTTCCCTTTATTTGGGAGGTGCGCAAGACGCAAAGAAGCTGAAGAAGGCCATCCGTCCATGGCTCCGGTGCAAGGTTAGCAGTGCTGACCACTGCTGATGATCGTGGGTTTGGGTAGGATTGGGCAGGATTGGGTAGGTAGAAGAACAAAAATGAGTATTTTGTCTTATCATTTTTGTGATATAGATAGATATATTTATATGGATAGATTGATAGATAGATAGATAGGTATGTATATGTATATTTTGAAGTAGAAGGTGGGTCAGGGGTTGGGGGTCTGACATAAGATCCAGGGCACCACATGAATCATGTCGACAAGTCGACAAGGACAGCTAATGATCTACGGACCTCATTTCATACCTGTCGCACTTGCACGAACGTGCTTAGTGGTGTTCCGGAAAAACTACCCATCAAAAGACATGCACGGAGCAATGACACAATTCAATGTACCAGTTTATTGGGAAAGTTGATGATCGGTTGAATGACGGGAATCTCAATCCGGATGGAAACTTTGATATTGAAAACACCGATGAAACCGTGTTGAGAGTGCTTAATGTGGGTCAATCGCAAGCTTTGTTCAGGTTGTCCGGTGACTGTATATCTGAAATCGAACAAAACGACATCGCAAAAAGGGAGGAGACACATACCTACACCATGTTTCACTCAGATCAGCGATGCCCTACATGGGTTAAAACATGGTTAATGATGGTTTGATGGTTGATTCATGGTTGATGATTTACTGGTGAAGCATGCTTAAACAATGGTTGGTTATGAAGGGATACTGCCACAGACTTGAGCCTTCAGGCCAACCCCAAGGGCATAACTCACGTGCTCAACGTGTCGGACATGTACGTCCTCCCGCCGGGCGAAAGCAACGGTCTGATTTGCGAGTGGGTGCCACGGCGCCAGGGGGGGTGTCAGATGCCCAGCTGGGTTCACTGTGGCTGGTGGTTTGGAGGGAGCGATTCGGAGCCAGAGGTATCCCGTTCTGGCCCTTTAAAGGAGGAGCTAAGGAGCGACAAGAAGTGGTGAAACCAGATGGTAGTTAATTAAGAAGGGTTCATCACCGAGTAGTAGTAATGGTTGATCATCATCATGATTGAGTAATTCTTACCAACTAGCGGATGATATCGTTAAGGATGGTCAATGGATCCCGGGAAATTGAGGCCTATAAAATGCAACATGTTTACACCCTATGAATTGCTGAATCCATAGCATTTTGATAGGCATTCTATACCAAAATTGCTTGGTATAAGATGGAACATACGCGCCTATTTTCTGTATATAAAAAACGAGTTGGATGAGGCACTTCATACAGTATAGACTGCTAATTTGAGGAGACATGTAGTAGTTGGCAGGAGGCAATTCATAGGCATGACATGTGGTTTTGTTTAACGGGTTTTGATAAGATGCACTGCTTGGATGGATGCATTTCATAGGGATTTCAGAGCTGCTTTGCTGCTTATTCCATCAGATTTTCTGGTAGGGTTTTGTCGGGAACGGTTCCCCAATTGTGTGGTCAAGGTGTTGGGTATCAATTGGTATCACACGAGCCGGAGGGATGCAAAACATAGAGCAAAACATTGTTGTTTGTATGTTGGCTCATGTTGGTTCACCGTTCTCAGATGTAGCACTTTATAGCGTGCATCCAGGTCATTGTGTGATTTTACATTTTTCCTCTGGTATGGGGAGCGTTTTTCCACTCGGATGTAGGCATTTCATAGGGCATTTTATACTAACATTCCCGTGTGTTTTGCTTGTTCCTGTGTGGGTTATCCTGGATGTTTTGATTTCATACAGGCCCCGGACAGCCCCCGGTATAAAATGATCAGCATAAACATCTCACCCTACACTCACCCGGGATGTCAATGGGTTGAATAAATAGATAAACAAAGAAATGAATATATAGATAGATCATAATAGATAGACATAGATGTATTATAATCGCATCGAGGGCGTGGACTCACACTCATGTAGCGGAGATGTGTTTAATTAATTCCAAGAGGATTCTATTTGTAATGGGTTTGGATGCGAAAACTGGCTGGTCCGATTGTAGGAATGTGTGAAGATGGTTTCTGGATTGTGTTTGGATCCAGCATCATGTTTTTTTGATTGGTCAAGAAATCCAGATGGAAAGTTTGATATTGAAAATACCAACTGACAAATTGACGAATACGTTAATTACATGTGTTTTTGTTCATTTTGGCGATGCAAATCCTGTTGAGTGTGCGTATTGACTACTTATGCTGGTGGTCAAAACATTTTCTGTGTTTCTCACATTTCATTTTTGCAGATGAATGTCTTGCATTTAGGGTGCTTGCAACCACACCGTGAACAATGATGCATTCACACTTCGAAGAGGAAGCGTCAATTCAGAAACATGCAGAAACACTTTGCAGATTTCAGGGGTCACTTTGAAGCCATGAGTGTAATTGTTAATGTTTGTTGATTCTCGTGTTGATTGTGACGGGGCCAAAGTTGTGTTTCTTTGAAGCAGTGGAACATAGCAGAGCCAATCTATAGCAAGCGTTCTTGTTTTTTTTGAATGGCTAGGATATGGTAGGAAAGCCGTTCCATGTCCTTTGGGGAGTCGGAACAAGTCAAAACGAGGTTCCGGTGAATGACGATGGAAACGAAGCATGGCTGAGTTTGGGACGGAGGCTCCGAGTTTCCAATGTGATATGACGGGGTCAGCTGGAGAGAGCGGCAAGCCCCTTGTGTCACTACCATGAGAAAAGCCATTGTTTTTGCCTGGGGCATTTTCTTGTGCTGAAAAACAACTTTTCAAGTCAAGTAGTTAATTGTGCATTTTGTCAAGTCAGCAGTCCAACCCGATCGAATTTCAATCTCGGGCACGTTGCGCGTCACGTGTGTGCGTGTGCAACAGTTGACAGACTGTTCATTTATTTTCAGTTCCTAGCCACTACTGACCATCATTATATTCATTGACATCATCCATCACTAAACAGCATGACCAAGGTCCCTTTAGATCCCTTTAGTTCATATCTAACGATTCAGTTTCATTTACCACCATGATATGGTTTGCTCATGAATCGTAGAATACAGAGCGCTGCGAGCTGAGGATAACTTATTTGGACCTTGGCAGACGGAAGAACAGTTTGAGGCAGCGATACGAACAGCAGCGCAGCGTTCCTACTTTTGCATGCAGGGTGCTTTCGGGTGGTTGGCGCCTTGATATTTTGATTTTTGCCAATAATTGCGATGGTCGGTTGAGTTGAATCCTTTCTTGTGGTTGATTGTGTTGGTCGAGTACAGGAGTTGTTTCAAACACCTGTGGTCACCTAACTATGGTTTGTCACTGTGCTGGCAGTTGTACCAGCTTTATTGGGTGCTTCTAGCTCACCCCATTGCAAACATGAACCAACCCATAGAACCTGTCGACAAAACTCGACAAACGTGTTCTGATGGCTCTTGGGGTCAGCCAGCACAACTGATTCATTTGTTGCTGTCCCGATATGCCGTGAATAAGTACAGTAAACTAAGTCTCCCGTAGCTGCTGCCCAAGACCCTGTGGAATTCAACTGGTCTCCCATGTCGCTGTTAGAATCTCTGCATGGACCAACCGGTGCGTAGCAGGGGGCGATTATTTTGGACAGGTATCCCAGTACCAATCACACAGGTATTGTTATGTTTTCCAGGGAGACTAGCATTAAACTGGCATTGCATATTTAAGTTATAGAAGAAAAAATGTCATGAAAATGTGTATGTGTAATATAGCTATAGCAATTACATTGTCTCATTCATGGAATCGTCAGACTCCAGTCATCCAGGTCACCATGTATGACAGACCACAACTAGACTGATATACATACAGGTCATGGAAAGAATCTGCCTGGGACCCTGGTTTCACTGCTGCAGTTTGTTGGTCACCTGGTTTGCCATTTGAGCTTTCCACCAGCTCTCCCCTGACAATCAGTGACCATGCATCAGACCACATGTCGTCATGCCAACGCGGGTAGCCTGCCATGTTGCGCGACACGTGATCATGGGAAGCAATGCCCAGATGCTTGAAGTTTGGTACGTTTACAAACACCTATCCTCAATGACATAAAATATGCATCAGGGGTATAGCCGTTCACCATCTTTAAGCATTGATACAATTCATTCATGATTCACTGGTACTACGATGAACCGTCACATCATGAATGGGTGCTTCTCAACATAGCGACACCCACCAATTATCCCATTTTGATCTTTATATTAATCATTACAACCCACCATTTTGGGGGGTTCCCCATGTTCAGACACCCACGAATTGATAGGCTACCTACACGGCTTCGGGCAGCTGCATCACTGCATCCTCCAGGCCGTCCGCGAAGCAGACCCGGAAGCTCGGCCCTCCGGGGCCTATTGGAGATGCAAAGCTTTTTTGGAGGTCGCCAGTGGTTGCGCCCATGGGATCCCATGGGTGCTGAGTCCTTAGGGGACTTTGGGAGTTCCACGAAGTGAAACGGGTTGGAGGTCTATGGGGAGGTCTATGGGGGTCTTGTTGCTGGTGGCAGTGCTGCTAGTGGTTTCGTCGCTATGGCTTTGTTCGTCTTGTAGTGTTGTGGCTTTGTCGTTTTGTTTTTCAGTATTGTTGTCTATTTGCTCTAGAGTCGGGAGGTTGTGGTTGTGGTCGTGGTCGTGGTCGTGGTGGGGGTTGGGGTTGGGGTTGGGGGTGGGGGTGGGGGTGGGGGTGGTGGTGGTCTCAGGGTAATGTGAACTCAAGTTCGCGTGGTTGTTGTTGTTGTTGTTGTTGTTGTTGTTGTTGCCCTCGTTGTACTCCACTACGTTATTAACTACTGCATGTTGTTGTCGATTTGCTGTTCATGTCGTTGTTGCGAATGCCGTTGTTTTGGTATTGCTCTTGCTGTCGCTGTTGTTGTTTCTAGTAATTAATCATTGTTGTCGCGTTGCCGTACTACAATTGCATTTACTTTGTTGCTGGTGTTAGTGATGTGCTTGCATGTGGAAGTTGCACTTGTAACTGTATCTCTACGGCCATCGGACTGGTCTTTTTTCGGGTGTTTCTACTATGGTTTGATGTTTATTTCCCTTTTGCAGTGGTGTTTGACTAGTTGTTTACTATTCTGCCTAGTAGCGGTCTCAGCGTGTTGCTGTTGTAGTGGTAGTAGTGGCGCCAGAATCATCATTTTAGTTGCGGCGGGGGCTGTGGTAGTACTAGTAGTAGCAGCAGCAGTGGTAGTGGTAGTGGTAGTGGTAGTACAATATAGTGGTGGTAGTAGTACTAGTAGCAGAAGGTGTTGTTGCAACTGTGATTTGTTTGTTTTTGGTTGGCAGCGTTTGCCTTCAGCCAGTCATATCTTTGAGTTCCTCTAGTCGAACTGACGACTTGTCCGTTGCTTGGTGGGGGTACCGGTGATGGACAACATGCATTTCACACTGTTTGAACCGGTTTCAGCCACGAGCAGCCATCATCAATGATCACCCATCAACCACTACCAAGCATCATCAAGGGCAAACAAGCGCCGTAAATCATACAAAGATTTATCCCAAAATGATGCACCCCAAGTCACTGAGTTTTCCCTACTACTGTATTGGACTACTACTATAAATAGTAGGGCACAGCGCCATGGCTATGAGCTTGGACGGTTAGCAGGCACCACGATTCCTGGATCACCGCCGCTGCGCTGGCCAGCGGAGGCCGCCTATAAGGATCCAACGTCAAAAGTCTTGGTGCACTGCGCGCTGGGAGTGAATCGATCGGCCCCTGGGATCGGTGGCGAGCCAGGTGGTGAGATGTCTTTGGACCTGGTGAGCGAGCCAGCGGTTGCGAGGGAGCGATCCTAAGCGCCACGGGTATAGCCGGTTGGAGGGGGAGCCTAGGAGGGACCAGGAGTGCCCTAAGCAAATGGTAACGGACTAAGTAAGCCAGATCCTTCACCCAGCTTACCAGGCTCATCACCGAGATCCAAAGACAACGATCGTTTTAGGCACCCACTTACGATCACGGAAGGGATGAGCCAGCACGCATGTCCCGGTACATTTGTCCTCAAGTCCGCACGCAACCTGGTAATTTTTGCGATTGGAACTGCCAATGTTGACGTAGCGGGATAATCATAGATCAAAAAATACGACTCGACATTTGATGGTACAATTCACCAGCTTTTCTTTGTTCTTTGGTACTTCATTCATATGGATTTCTCCTCACAACATTTGAGGACAAAAGGGCTGCAATGACTCCCATGAGTCCAGAATGTCCATATTATCAGCATAGCAGCTACGCCCTGGTGTTTTCTCAACAAAGACTCTTCAAGCTGGGAATGGATGGTTGGATAGATGGATGAATGGATGGATGGATGGATGGATGGAGTACCATCATTTAGGTGGATATCTAGTTGCTTTTTTTGACTTGTTATCATTTTCTCTAATATGTTTGAGAAGGGTGCTTAATCGACTCATACTCTTTTGCAGAGCATAAAAGAGCATCGATATAGGTGTTTCTCACAGTAGGGGTACCCCTACATCATTTTTAAAAACCATTTATAGTGATAAACCAACCATTTCTGGGGCTTCCCTATTTTAAGAAACCACCATACACTAATGGCCGCACTTTCCCTCATATCATTGCTCATACATCGAAAGTTGGGACACCACGTCCAATTGTTTCTTCGATGTTCCAGTGCCATGTCACATTGAGGGTAAGCTGACATCAGCGACCGCCATGTTTTTTCCACCCGGCGTTAATCGTTTTGCATTTGATGTACTCGTTTCGTGTTTTGCCCCAGTGGTTGTTTAGCATGTTGGTTAAGTTGCTGCACGCTTCATTCTCCAGATTCGACGCTGTGGTCCAAGGCAACAATCGTCGTTGCATGGCTTCTGGAGACAAGGCAAGTCTTGTTGTGGTTTGATATACACAGATTGTCACAGTTGCTCCTGACTTGTGTGGTGATAAGCTATCCCCATGCTTCCACTTGACATTACAGTAGGTCACCAGCTGGTTTCCACCATTGATCTACCATTGTTTGTTATTTGGGGTTGGTTACCTACTATATGTTATATATATGGAATTTTGACAATAGTTAGTGCTTTCACTTCCTTAGTGTTTTCATGGGTGTGTGGTCTTGAAGTTCTTGGTTGTGTGTGTGTGTGTTGAAGCTGCCGCTCCTGGTTGCAGGGTTTTGGGATCAAGTTTAACCCCCTGGTTGCCACTGTTCTTTCCTTTGCCTCATGAAACGACCAGCTGCAGCCAAACGACCAGCCGCAGCAAAGCGAGCAGTCATCAAGGATGCAGCCAAGAAGCGGCCAGCCCAGAGCAGGAGACAGGGTGGGGCAGGGGCGGG
>VSDK01028329.1:128734-139815 GCA_009767595.1 Symbiodinium kawagutii
ACTTGGTCATATGTTTGCTGAATTCACTTGGTCATATGTTTGCTGAATTCACTTGGTTAAACGCACAATTGACATTGATCCAAAAGGGCAAGTGTCAGTAAATGATCTCTTTATGTGATCAATGTTGTATCAAAGACAGCAACAGCAATTCTGCCAATGTTTGTTTGTACCGATACAATCATATAAACATATTATTTTGGTTTTTCTTCACTTGTTTATCAATAAAAAACAGGTATGCATCCCAACGTTGCAAGCTATCTAAATTGAAATGATGGTTCATGATGGTCTTGTGAATTCGAAGTTTTGCTACAAGATGTAACCCCTGACAGGTCGACGTTTTGGTGGCAGGCTTTCCCTGCAAAAGCATTTCCCCCCTCACAACTACTCCAGGGAGCATTCAAGACGAGGAATGCACGAGTGGTGAGGGCTTTAGTGGTGTGCTCGGCTACGTAAAGGAGTACCGTCCGATGATGTGCCTGTTGGAAAACGTAGCGGCTTTGTTCAACAAACGCAAAGTCGAAGACGGTGCCTCTGGGCACCCTGCTTTGTTTAGTTGGGAGATTTTGTTTCTAGAGATTTTTACATTTCACCTCGCAAATGAAAACCAGCTGGATCTGGTAGGTTGTTAGAAACTATCACTAACTATTTGTGGGAAACCTTCCTCCATAGACTTGGGATGTTTTTTTAGGGGGAGTCAAACCGATGTTGCAAGCCTGTTGGTACAGGTACATTGTAGTTTAGATCCATGATGCATATTTATATATAATATTATTTTTTGAAAAATCAATCTAGATATCTAAATATTGGCGATGGGTAAATATATATATATATATGATTAATGTATCATGATGAATTTATGTTTATATATGTTATATATATATATATGTATATTTACTGCATCATGATGAATATACAGATATATTTATATTTATATAAATATATATATATATATATACATAATCAATGTACAAATATATATTTATACATAAATAAAATATAAATATATATTCATACATAAATAATTTATATATATATATATGATTATATATGTATAAATTTGTTAGATTAATGTATCATGTCTTTTAATTTTATTAATGTATATGACATATATAATATTATATTTTGAAAAATCAATCTAGATATCTAAATATTGGCGATGGGTAAATATATATATATGATTAATGTATCATGATGAATTTATGTTTATATATGTTATATATATATGTATATTTACTGCATCATGATGAATATACAGATATATTTATATTTATAAATATATATATACATAATCAATGTATAAATATATATTTATACATAAATAAAATATAAATATATATTCATACATAAATAATATATATATATATATATATATGTTTTATATATATATATGATTATATATGTATAAATGTGTTAGATTAATGTATCATGTCTTTTAATTTTATTAATGTATATGACATAGATACATTACATATACATAATATAGCTGATTGGGACCCCCAACATCCGGGAACCATAATGCCAATGAAACATGGTATCAATTCAACAATCTATACATATTTGGGGAACTTATGGACAAACTTATGGACAATCTTATGGATAAACTTATGGCAACCTTTGTGAGGTATGACTACATCAAGTGCATCTTTGAAGCCTTGGGATACTTGGTGGTGGGAAGAGCCTGCAACAGCGCAGACTTTGGCCTGCCGCAACAGCGGAACAGGGCTTGGATCTTGTGCATTCAGACCCATGTCGCAGCAGTGGAGGCCACAGATATTATGTTGCAAGACCTGAGCCTTTTTGAGTGTCAGCCCCTGTCCATATCATCTTGTTTGGATCATGACCATCCTCGTGAAAAGAAGTCCCTCCAGCGTAAATCCCACAAGGGCCAGAAGGGAAACGCCAAGTGGGTGGAAGGGCTCAACGCCAAATATGCAGAACTCGGAAAAGTCATTGGCCTTCAAAGCACCAGTTTGTTTTTTGTTGGTCTAAAAATTGTTTTTAGCCAACCTGATACTAAAATTCTTGTTAGGACTGAGCTGCGCCAAGCTGGCCCCAGCTGAGGCGAAACTGAATGGCAGGATCAAGCAGTTGACACCACTGGCAACTGCCTGCAGTGACCGAGAGATTGCTATTTTGGCAAGCGCCATGGAAGAGCTTTCGACCTTCAAAGACATTGACTGCATGCGTTCAACCTGTGTTGTGCAAGTTGTGCCTTGGCATCGGCATTCTTGATGGTGGGGTGTTGGTGTAGCTAAGGGCACGCAGCAATATGATTCAACTGCTGAGTAAACTAGTTGTTTTGCAATTTCTTTCATGCCTGCTCAGGACCAGAACTTTGGACGTCAGAACTATTACAAGCAGCGCCCGTTGGAGCGCACGACATGTGTCATTCCAGGCGGCAAGTACATCCTCACCGGCAAGCACAAGTTCCGAATGATGACACCGAAGGAGACACGAACTCAAACCAATAATGAACTATAATTCCTATTTGACACTGAAGATTTAGTTCCATGACATCGTGGTTGTATGATTGGTTGATGTTCATTGCGGGCAATGTTTCATTATCAGTTTGCAATCCCTACCACGTGGTTGCTTTTATCATGAAAGAAATTTCAATGGAGTCCTTGGCCAATAGGAAAGTCATCAATTTGTTTTCCTTCGTTTCGGGTTCAATATCCCTTCCACTCAGTCAACCCAGGACCTATTGCGTAACCTTCTTTGTTATGCAGGTTTGGCAAGGAGGGTTATGCTTGATAATTCTCAGATTTGTTCCCAAGGAGCTGGCATGCCTTCAAGGCGTCGGCCTTCATGAATGGTACAAGTACCGGATGGGTGAAATCCCGGATCATGCCATGCGTGATTTTATCGGCAATGCGTTCCTGGCACTGATCAGAAAAAGTTTACCCTTTTTGGTCCATTTGCTATCATGAGGATCCATGATAGCTCCAATTATTTCTGGTTTTGATTTGTTGACTTGAAAAAATGGCCTAGAACAGCCAAGGTTCAGCGCCCCAGTCGTCTTGGCGGGGCTCATGGCCCTTCTTGGAAGTTGGGAACCTGAAGTCTCAAGTGACTGAAGGTAGTGAACAAGTGGGCTGATGTTCGATTAGCCGGAGATGTTGCCTGAGCCCAACCAAATCAACATGCTATATAGAACTGCTTCGTAATTGTTGGCACTACCTTTCTTGCAAACAAAGGCCTCGCAACCTCCTTACCATACTTAGCAATGGTATGCAATGCGTGTGATGTGTTTTGTACACACACGTGCAAGCTGAAGTTGCCATCATGGTGGAAAAAACAGATGTTTCCTTTCCTTGAGCTGCCAATTTCAGATTCAGCAACTCATCATTTTGATCGGACCACATGTTGCGGCAACCCTTCAATCAGTTCCTTGGATCATTGGTTTCATCAGTAGCTTCAGGCTCTTCTTGTTCATCGGCTGTGTAGTGAAGTAGTGATGGCGCCACGCAAACGTGCGAGGGTGGCCGGCCCACGCTCTCTCGAGCCAGTTGGGATGAAAGATGTTTCCCCAGTCCGCCTGAGCTTGAGGGATTGGTTGCTTGAAATGTACCAGGCTCGCCATGGCTTGGAGAACGACAAGGCAAAGCCATGGCCCATTTTGCAGGGTGGGTCCTTTCAGGAACTTGTCCAACGATGTTGGTCGGAGATGGACACATTGCTTGAAGATAGCCTCACGCTCATGAAGTTGGTTGGAATGGTGGATGATACAGCGACCGTTCTGCATTTGCAAGAGAGGTGGATGAAGCTGAAGGCCCCAAAACAACAAAAGTTATTCTATTCAGATTTCATTCTACTTAGTAGTAAAGTATATTTGCCTATCCACTGCGTCCTTTTTGGCCATGTACATTACTGCCTTTGCAGCCATCCCATTGTACAGGATTGCCCACCGGGAGCGTTTACTACAACGCGCATTCTTCACTGGAACTTTGATCCAGAGGCATTCTGGAGGACCCCAGACATGGCTACAGTCCTGGACATATCCAAGAGCATTGCGCTTCGTGGCTGGCGCGAGGCCATAATTCATTAATCCATTCTCAGTGTTTTATTTCTCACTACTTAGCATTTAATACCTTGGGGTTTTAATGCCTTTTTGGTTTAGTCACCAAATACCTCCCACAAATCCCCTAAGGCTTTGTTTACCACAGTATTTGCTTTGGGATTTGTGAAAGGTTCTTCTCGGGGTACCAAACCAGCAGGAAAATTAAGAACTTAGGATCTAGGCCCGGAGAACAAACTGCTCTCCACCTAGCTTGAAGTGATGGAACCCTCCAGGTGGAGAGCACTTCTAGGAAGTGCTCTCCACCCATAGCCCAATTCAAGATTAGTGTACCTATAGCCCAAAGCTAGACCCATTCCAATGGTCTTAGATCTTAAACCCTTAGGTATGTGGGGGCTTCATTGGGGAAGGCCTACGTGGAGAGCACTTCCTAGAAGTGCTCGCCGCCCAAGCCAGAGAAACAGACCCCTCCAGGTGGAGAGCAGATGGTCTCCCGAGGGTGGGGGTGGAGAGCACTTCCTAGAAGTCCTCGCCACCCCATCCCCAAATCCTTGAATGGAATTGCTCGCCACCCCATCCCTGGATCCTTGAATGGAATTGCTCGCCACCCCATCCCTTAATCCTTGAATGATCTTGAATGGAATTGCTCGCTACCCCATCCCTGGATCCTTGAATGGAATTGCTCACCACCCCATCCCTTAATCCTTGAATGATCTTGAATGGAATTGCTCGCCACCCCATCTCTAGATCCTTTAGTGGAATTGCTCGCCACCCCATCGCTAGATCTTTAAGTGGAATTGCTCGCCACCCCATCCCCAAATCCTTGAATGGAATTGCTCGCCACCCCATCCCTGGATCCTTGAATGGAATTGCTCGCCACCCCATCCCTGGATCCTTGAATGGAATTGCTCGCCACCCCAACCCCAAATCCTTGAATGGAATTGCTCGCCACCCCATCTCTAGATCCTACAATGGAATTGCTCGCCACCCCATCCCTGGATCTTTGAATGGAATTGCTTGCCACCCCATCTCTAGATCCCTTAAGGGAATTGCTCGCCACCAACCCCAAATCCAAACAAGAATGCTGTTAGCCATTAGATACACATGGGTTATATATTCAACATGTTTCCATACATAATTTATGTATATTTATGTTGCAAATTTGTTTCCATGGGATCTCTAACTATCTTCTAATTTTCGAGCATGGTTCACAATGCGTTTTGAACATTGCTGGTTGCCGGCAGGGGGAGATCCTGGGCATGCGTGACCTTGAAGATGCGATGGAAGTAGATGATGATTCCTATCATGCTGGCACCCTGGCCTTCGATGATGGTGGTATGCGTGGGCTAGCAGCGGCCATGTGTTGGATTGGCTTAGTCTACCGGTGCTCCAAAGAACAGAAAGATGAACTTCTGAAACCAGATGTGAAGGACCTGATTGCTGGAATTTTGTCCATCCCCACCATTCGCAAACGTCAGTCAGATGATCCCAAACTGGCCATGATCAACAGGATTGTGAAGCAGAATGTTGACAGCAAAAAGTTGGCAGTGAGCTCGTTTGAGTGGTCCCAGATCTTGGCAAAGCTTTCGGACCACAAGGTCACTGCTGCAGAAGCCATTAAGCTCTACAACGATTCTCCTGAAGTTGTTGCTCATGGTGGGTCTTCTTCCAAGGACAGCCTTGGTGATGAAGTTGCTGTTGTTACTTGGTTGGGTTGGTTGGTTGGGTTACTTGGTGATGAAGTTACTTGGTTGGGTGCTTGACAGTGATGTTTGAGTGGCATCCCTGCTGATCACTTGGAAGGATCGAAGCGGGAGTGGGTCCCTGCTCATCGATGGGAAGAAGTCGTGGGCAATCAAACAATGGCTCGAATGCACTGCAGCAGCCGCCATTGATGAGGTCTTGATTGCATTGAAAGATGCTCCATTTCAGTATGGGCCCTGGGGAGAGTCCTTGTCTCAGATGAAGTTCCTTTTTGTGGGAAGCACAGCGCCTCCGCTGTCAACTGGAGATGCAGATGTGGCTCCGGCCTATGATGAGGCCACCATCACGATAGATTGGAACCTAGTCCTCACAGAAGAAGCTCAGGCGATGTTGTTTCGCCGAATCCGCCTGCAGTTCGAGAGAGCAACAGCAATTGTTGATGAAGTACAAGACCGTCGCAAGTACCGAATGGCTGAAGATGATCTTTTTGTTCTTCGCAACGTCCTGACCCTTTGGTGCCAGCTTCGAGTCTTTTGCTCAACCCGGTTGCCTGACTTTGTACCCTTTGAGCAGAGCCTCCTGACTGGAAACCACAAAGATGCAGAGCTTCGAGACCTCTTGGAATGCAGGCCTCCTTCCTTTGCCATGAGCATGCTCCCCTGCTGCAAGCAGGCTGCGCTCAAGGAGCTCAAGCAGCAGGAGGAAGATGCAACGCTCGAAGTCGAGAAGCAAAGGCTTGAGGTCCGTGAAGCAAGATGGAAGTATTTTTGCTCAGCATTGGAACGTGATCAGCAACTGCTACTTCAGGTGCAAACAGCACCAACCAAGTTGGAAGCACTCAGGCACAGAAAGGCAATGGCTTGGAGGCTGGAGCAATCCCAGCACGGTGAGAAAATGGTGAAAGCTTACCTGCAGCGATACCTCAAGACTGAGATTGTTGACAAAGTGGAACATGCACAGCAGCAAGTGAATGAGTATCGATCCTTCGTTGCCAACCAGCTTTGATTTGGCAAGATTTCTGTGTCAGATGCCTCATTGTTTAACAGTTAAACATTGTTGCAAATCAATCCGCTGTCTCGTTGTTAAAAGTCTACCAACCAGTTGAAAGCTTGGTGAACATTGCTGTGGCAGTCAAGGCAAAGACCTGCAGTTGCTTGGAGTCAGATGTCCACATGCTCTCTGTGGTTGACTTCAACGTGCCCTGGGCAAAGGCTCGTGAGCATGTCGCCGAGCTATGTGCAGGGGTTCAGTTTGTCAACGACTTGCAGCCTACTTGCCATGCAGCATGCTTGGAATTCCCCGAGATCCCGAAGAAAACGTCCAAACGAGGCATTTGCGACGAAGAACAGCAAATCCAGGAGGAGTTTTGGGCGCTCAGACAAGTGCTGGAGTGTCGCTGGATTTGCCCATTTGACATCCACCCCAACGCGCAGGACAAGACTGTGCGGCGGTTCCTGGGTTGAACACCAGCTTGCGAATGATCTTCATGATTTGAACCCGTAGATGTTTTAGATCATTCATTCTGTGATGATGGAATCAATCAGACAATCTCAGGCGTTTCAATCAGGGGCGCATCGTGACCAACAAGGAGGCTGCAGATACCAACGTCTTTGCGACCTGCAGTGAGCTGGGCGCATGTGGGAGGCCTCTGGGGGATGTGAAGGTGGTGATGCCTTTGTCCAAAGATTTGCTTTTACCAGAAGGGCTATCAGCTGAGGATGATTTGCGTTTTGCTGAACGCCAGCGACCATCACCAGAAACTGTGGCTGCTCAGAAGGGCAAAGATCGATGGGCAATTCTCCTTCGTAGCCTCTTGACCATGACCGGCCATGACATGACTGGCAAGCCTTGCATCATCGTCAACTTCACATCCTATGTTGAGGATGTGGGCTGCGCAGTTTCTTGGTTTTGCTTTTGCTATGTCAGGTAAACTTGTTGGTGATGAGGGTAGTGGTGCGAGAATGTGCCTACTATGTTTCATTAAACAAGTCTTGGTAACAATCAGAGTAAGCATGGGGATTCTTGATGTTATGAAAGTATGGGGGGGCAAGGACTTGGATGATGATCCTGATGTCAATGATGAACATGATTGCTTTTGCTGCGGCTTCTGCTACCGCTGGTGACTTCGTTCATGATGTCCATGATGACAATGGTGATGGTGATGACAGATATTTTGATGATGATCATCGTCATCATCATGATAATGATGATGATGATCATGTTTTTGCTGGTGATGGGAATCACTATCAATTGGCTATTATGTACCTCATAGTTGCTATGGATTTGCTTTTATTCTATTTGTTCCCTATTCTGACCTTCCCTTCATTTCTCAGCACCCATGGCACAACATTGATCACCTAGCAAAAGGTCTTGGACAACAAACGCAACACCATGATGACCACCTATGGGCTTTCAACACCAGGATCACCAATGATCATTTGCTTCCAGAACGTCCTCATCATCAAAGCTTTTATGCATGCATCATCATTACCAACGCTCCTCATTATTGTCCTTTTTGCACATAGTGGTCATCAAAATGAAAGACCATAGCAGGAGAAAACGATTGTTAAAGTTTGTAAGAAAACATGGTGGACTTCCCAGCTTTGACTCTTTGCAGGATTTTGCAGGTGGATGTTTTCTTCATGATGAGCAAATGTCCTTTTATTCATTGATACCAAGGTATTCGATCTGCGACTCTTGAATGAGACTTTCAAAGGGGGCTTCCAGACGGAGAACCTCTTCTACCTGAGCATTTCTTGGTTGTCCAAAGACACCTTTGGCTCTGCCCGCCTACTCCGGGAGGTGGCTGATGCATGGGTTCAGCAGAAGTTTTCCATGGGTGGCCAAACCTTCGTGAAAGAAGTGCCCGAGCTCTCGGAAATGGAGATCAAGTCAATCCCAGGTGCTTCAGCTACCATTTCAGGTTTGGATGCTCTCCAGTTCAGCGTCTTGCAGAGGGTTGGTGACAAGTTCCAAATCAAGCCAGATGAAGTTTCATTTTGGACTTTGCAAGGGGGCACTTTCACTGAGCAGTTTGAATCACTTCGTTCAAAACACGCGGACATCATTGCCCGGGATGTGCCAGACCTTGGTCCTTCAGTTGCCAGACCTGAAGAAAGTGCTGCTCCAACGGAGGCAACATCAAGTGGGGATGGCGGCGCTGCTGAAGAGGTGACTTTGGCATCTTTGGATGATTTGAAATCTTTGCGTGGAGTGGCCTTGGAAGTGGCGAGTGAGATTCCAGGCGTGAACATTGTGGTTGGCTCTGATGCTTCCTTTTGGTTGATTGCTACCAAAGAGAACAAAGTGATACCAAAGCATTGCCTAGTTGGCGGGTTCGGGACCGGTTCCTACGTCAGTGCCAGCGAGGACGGCCAGGGCATTGATTTCAACATTGCTTCAGACACTGTTGTCGTTCAGCTGGACATGTCAACTTTCAGAGCAGATGCAAGTGGAGTGTCGACCATGACGTTGTACAAAATGCTTCTGATGGCAGAGAAGGAGCAGAATGTGACGACCCATTCCATTTCTTGGCTGAAAGTGGAGCGCAGGCAGGATGTTGAGGCTGGCACTGATGCATTCAATGTGTCGGTGAAAACCCCCATGAAGTTCAAGTGCGTCAAGAAAGATGAAGCTGAGAATGCTCAGACATGGACATGTAAGAACGTGTTCTCCAAGCTGGTGCCGAAGATTGCTGATTGCACAGTGATTGGGAAAGCGTTTAGATTTAGATTTGAACGCGTTGGGGGCTCCTTTAAGGTGCAACGTCCCTACGTGATCACCCAGAAAAGCATTAGCCTGGAGAAGGGAAAACCGCTGAAAGTATCTCCTTGAGAATCCAATTTTTTGGGGAATACTGTTGGATGTGAGTTGGTGATGGCTTTACACCCCTGAAATGTGAGTTGTTGATGTAGCAGCGGTGCATCCTGGAAATTTTGCATTTTCCAGTCAGAACGGACCATCCAAGTTGGTTATTGTGTTGAACGTTTTTGCTTCAAAATCCATTTAAGTCAACCAAGGCCACTTTCGGCTTGGATGGGGCATATTAGATTCTGTCATTGTTGAATGTCAGCACTTGGTCACAGAGTCAAGTGCCACTCTGCGGACAGAGGATAGTATACAGTTGCGGCTGTATAGGGATGTCCTTTGCTAGAGGTGCCAAAACCTGCAGTGCAGATTTGATTTGCATTGCATTCACTTCATTGCAGACATTCGGTGAAACAAGTTCGAACATCAAACCAACATACTTGAAGAAAACCATTTGCAACATGACAAAGTTCATGGGCAGTTTTTTTAGAGCATGATTGAACTAGCGGCCAGATTGGCCAAAGGATTGGCCAGGGGGTGGTGGTAGTGGTGGTGGTGACGGTAGTGGTGCACCGGTCTCTCTCTCTCTCTATCTCTCTCTCTTGACGTAGGAGTTAGTAGTAGGAGCGATCATAGTATATCAAATCAAAGTAGTATAATTAGTAGAACTCAGCATGCTAGAAATGAAAATAATTATGGCTATTGATAGCTCCTTTCTCTTTTGCTCCACTTAGACTGTTGGGAAGTGGTTGGTTCGTTTGGCAGTTCAATCAGCATCACCTTGTTTTTCCAAAGGTTCAAGGTTTTTGCAGTGTTTGTTGCCTAGCCCCGTGGGTTTGGAATCCATGGCGGAATCATGGAACCCTCCAGAGTTGAATGTTCAAGCACTGATCATGGCAAGATTGACGGCGACATCTACAAACGCCTCCCCTCCTCAACGTTTACCTTCGGCATCCCGTGCTCCTACCTCCGCTCCTTCGACTACAACAAAGCAAGAGACAGCAGTCCTTGAAAGCTCCCCCCCACCAGCACCAGCAGATGAGACACCAGCGCCAGCGAATGAGAGCAATGAGGGGGACAGCAAGGGTAAAGGACGAGGACGCGGACAAGGACGAGGACGCGGACGAGGACGAGGACGAGGGCGCTCTGGTGAACCGACAGTTTCAAGTGCTTTGTTTGCAGGTGAAATGGGACACAGTTTGATGGAAGACAGATTAGGCAAAAGGGAAGAATAAGAATTAGGAGCATTAACCAAATTACTATGCACATGATAATGAATATTGTTTGAACCTATGTGTATTAAATGAATCCCTTTGATTTAGCTAACCACCATCATCGTCTAGTTACCTGTCAGTTCCTTCTACATTCTTTTTTGCTTGTTGGGCAGTCATGTATTTATCCTCCAACCACCAACTGTCACTTGGCCAAGTTGCCTTTCTGTCCATCCAATTTCTCATCATCATCATCATGATCATCATCATCATCATCACCAACATCAACATCATCATCATCATCATCATCATCATCATCATCATGATCATCATCATCATCA
>VSDK01028329.1:142186-156904 GCA_009767595.1 Symbiodinium kawagutii
CCTGCCCAGGGCTGGGCATAGCCAAGCCAATCCACTGAGGTCTACCCATATGATCCCATGCATACCCATCCTACACGTAAGGAGGGTGAACCTGAAGCCTGAAGCCTATGGCAACGAGATGCAACGGCGCTCCAAGGGATTCTCCCTCAGCCATCAAGCAGACTACGTCACATTGCCGGCACATAACACGTAGCATTCACGAGGCAATCGAGGTCGAATCCAAACAAATGTACTGTAATCAAGTCATCTACGAAACAGCTGTCTTTTCAAAACCTTTGCGTTCGAAAATTCTTCCATTTCTATTCTGAAGTCTGCGTCGCGCCCAAGGTGACCCACGCCTCAGAAAGACACAAACCTCTCTCTCGCACATGGGCTTTCAGTATGTCCATGACCAGTTGGGAGGTTTTGTAGTCCTCACATGGCGCTGCGTTAACCCCAGGTCTGCGGGGTAGATACATCTTGCATCACTGCAACCTGCTTGGAAACTCGGTTAGGAAAGCTTCGCTTACAGCTACGATCTGGCAAATTGCAAGGGTATTAGGGTTAAACCCTTTGGGGTGTCACACCATGATGGATCTGGTACACTGCCGAGATCTGCCGAGTGTCATAGTGGTGCAGTGGTCTTTGCAGCACGATGACTTCAGGATTCATTATCAGGGCACGTGACAAATGCAACTTCACCTTCTCGGTGTATGTGAGTCCATCGAGCCAAGATCCAGAGTCCTGAGGGACCAAACGAAGCAACAGTCATGAACAGTCTTCCAATTTCCCCAGAAAGAGAAAAAGGAGAAAGAGAAAACATTGCATCTTCAGCTCTGCCAAGACTCCTCATAGGTATTGTTCTTTGGACTCTCTTCACCCTCTTTGTTTGCATGTCTCAGAAGGTCTTTTTCAATGAGACTGAGCGTTTGCTTCATCTCCATCATTTCCAAGATCCCACGCACACGATTTGCATCCACCAAAGTGGTGTCCGGACATCCAAAGAGTAAGTTTCTCCATGGACTGGAGTTTAACATCAGAGCTTCCTGTGTAACATGCAGCACCTCAGGGAACAAGCACCACAAAACCTCAGGGCCCCCCAACCATCCAGAGTCATTTCACATTATTCCATACATTTCCACACTAGTGATACACTATCTATTGTACCCAATTGTACTATCGATCGTCTGTTCTGTTTATCAATCGTCTTTGCTTCATGTTGGGTGTGTCTTCACGCTGACATAGAAACGACGACCGAAAAAAAACACCAATTGCTTCACAATTTTCGGCACCCTGAGATGCGATGGAATGAAGATGGAGCCCTCATCAGGGAAGACCACGTGCCCCAGCAGTCGCAGCAGCGTAGCTTTTCCAGAACCGTGTGGCCCCGTCACGGCCACCAAGTGGCCCTGCTGCGCTTGAACAGTGACCTCGCTCTTCAACCAGGGCTGGGCATTTCCTTTATGATAAAAAGGAGTTCAATGAGGAAAATTCCGAGTTCTGCATATATGGACAGGCTGATTCATTGACTGATTGATTGGTTGATTTCCACAAGAACTGCATGAACGGAAGAGAACGGAAGAGAAAGATAAATAGACATAATGTTCCATAGATAGACGGAAATCCATGGGTTGACTCAAACTAGGTTTGATCACATCGATAGATCGCTAGATTGATGCATGGGCAGGTGATAAGCAAATAGATTTTCTGTGGATAGATTCAAATAGGTGTCGATAGATTTAGATAGAATGGAAGAGCACATGGACGGATAGATAGATATATAAGTAGGTAGATAGATCATAGAGCAAAAAAGAAAGACAGATAGATGATGATTGAACGGGCAAGATAGATAGAGATAGGTAGATCGATTAAGGAGCAAAAGAGAAAGACAACTAGATAGACAGATCAAGAATTATAGATAGATAATTAGATAAATAGGTAGATAGATAGATAACATACAAAAATAACATCACAAAATATTTAGTTGAATGGAAAGAGCGTCAGCGATCTGACTGCCTGGATCTTTTGGACGAATATGGGAAACATGTGAAACAAAGCAATGAAAGGTGAGCTTCAAAGATTGATCAAAGCTTCACATGGCCATCCTGCCGACAAAACACATCCTTGAAAATCATCTTGCCATGATGCGTAAAGTTGAGGCCTTCGATCCTGCGCATGCCCAGGGCTGGATACTTTAACACTCTTGAATCATCAGCTGAATATGCCAACTGCTAGAGGTGAACCCGTTCATCTAATATTATACCAATATACTGAATGAATCTGAATAAGCAGCTGGATATTATGCCAACTGCGAATCCGTCTTCTTATTTTGACCCCTTTTTGATATCGCACACTTTTCAGTATCACAACCACCTCCCCACAGCCCCTCCAGCTCCTGATTGGAATCAGATCTGTTTTGTAACCGGCAGCTGGGTTCTCTTTGGATTCCATGCTACCAGGAGGATCCTTGGGCTCCGCCAGCAGAGCGTCGCGCTCCTTCTTGGTGTTTTCTCTGCGCTGTCGATTCCTGCGGGTAAAGATTGATCGGTTGCAGGGTGCAGTGACAGGTGGGCTATCATCACGGGTGGGCAAAACTATATGATGCTGGATACATACAATGTAATTAGTAAAGATATGTAAATATAAATATATATATATATATATTTATATATATATAAATACAATTGTATATACATATATATCTTTATTATATATATATGTATATATACATTCACTGTTGACAATACGTGATATATTTGACGAGTGGGTGAAAAAGAAGCTTTATGAAAAGAAGGCGAAAACTGGCGAGGAGGCTGTTGACAATACAAACTAACTAGGTAGGGAACCACCAAGTAAGGCAACAGAAATGCGCAAACGGCAAAAGAGGGCCGGCAGGGAACTTTGGCAGCCACAGCATTTACGCGAGGAAATACACCGACCAAACATCTAATCGAAATGATATGAGATGACGATGAATGCGCTGACGACGCTGATGATGAACACGATGAAGACCATGATGACGATGACGATGACGATGACGATGACGATGACGATGACCATGACCATGACCATGACCATGACCATGACCATGATGATGATGATGATGATGATGATGATGATGATGATGATGATGATGGGCAACATTTTCTGCACCAATGGGTGACGAACACCTGGAAGTCATCAGAAGTCCATGTTTCTGGCCAATCTTTTTCCTGACCTGCTGCACCCTGAGAGCAGTTGAGCCCAGCTCCCTTCAGAGAAATCCCTGAAGAATGAGTATTGCGGAAAAATCAAATTGTTTGGCTCGATATTTCAAGACAAAATTAAACTTGATTCATTGAAAACCCAATTGATGCAATTGCACTTTGAGTACCTTTGAGTGGGGGTACTGCATAGGTAGAGTTTGATCGCCTGATAATGCCAGCAAGGCTCACTTTCTTCCACTGGAGCAAGTCAGTTTCTTTGTTGAAATACATCGTCAGCTTCTTCATGGGCGGGCAAAAATCCTGTAGATCCAGTATCGTTGCATAGGCTCTGGAAAACTGGTTGCTGATGCTGTTCAAAATGCTGATGGTTGCAAGGAAGGTACCTGCTCATGCGGTTGCATCGGGAATCGCATGAATCCCTGACCAAGTCGGAACTTTGAATCAACAAGCGATTGAAAAACACGGACATATCTAGGGAATATCAAGGGGTATTCCAAACATGATTGTAGTCTTCTTTGGGCCGTTCACAACTACCCACTTTTGTTGACAAGTGGTGAGGGGTAATTGCAAGGTTTAATCCACCGGAAATTCAGGGGGTCAATCCTCACAATCCTCAGCCGGTGCTTCAGTCCAGGTGCCTAAGGTCAGTTTGCCGTCCAGAACCTGTCCCGAATCGATGATGATGTACAGAGCAATGAAGAAAGGCCCCAACCATTTGGGAAACATATCGTTGTGCATATCTGCAGTTTGCTTTCGAAGAAATTTCCTCAGAGACAAGCTGTTCAAAGGCAGATTTAAAAGCACTGTGGCATGAAGAGTGGCTGCAAAGCCCGATGTCTCGGTATCCAGTGAGCATGGGCAAGTGTGTGTGGCCCCTGAATTGTGTTATAAAGTTTTGGAATTGCGACCGAAGTGTCGTCCGCAAGTCGCCGCTGGCCATAGAAAATGCCTCGTTCATTTGCGGTCTCTGAAAGTAGTCGGCCACTAAACGGTAGCGGTTGCAAGCATCCCAAACGATTCGCAACAAGAATGCCTCTGCCGGTTTCCATTGATCCACTGGGCCGCGGCATTTGTAAACCAATCCGAAGTAGATTGCCATGCAAGTTGGCATTGCAATGACGAACCACACCGCTGTGACATTCGACCTGCAAAGAACGACTCAACCGGAATGCACAAAGTGCCAACAAAGGCCTGCCACTGCTACTTTGATTGCATGTTTCTATGCATGCATGTATGAATGTATGAATGCACGAATTCATGAATGTATAAATGTATGCATGTATGCATGCATGTACGCATGTATGCAAGTTTAGAATTGAAACATGAGAGGGGCATGCAACCAGCCAGTACGAGTAGCGGTCAGTAGCACCTTCGCAATTTTTCTCATATTCTACAAGCATAGTCAGTTAATGTCTTTGAAACTACACCATTCAACAAACTCTGCAGGACTCCACACGATGCCCTCCCAGGCAGTGTGACCCAAGCTGAGGATCCCCCACGAGATGGTAAAATAGGTAAAAACGATCAGCTCAGCACTGATGGCAATCAGGTCCAACAGCTTTGTGTATGCACCTGTTGCACCACCTCGAGCGACATGTCGACCAAGGTCGTGACCAATGCACTGTTCCCTGGTTGAGAGTCCTGTTAACAGTTCCTGTGATGGGAATTCACCATTCGTACAGCAGAAACAGGGGCAGAAACATGGAGAAACCAAGTCCATGTTACTGGAAACAGGATCGACTTCTGAAGACCAAACCAACAGGAATTACAGGAACTTGAACCCTGGGTATAGATGATATAGTCTCCCCGTCCTGAAGAAAGGTCAAAAACACAGACATACATAGGCGAATGACAGCTGACAATTCTTCTCAGATCCTCTCCAACAAATTGCAACCTATTCTGGTTGGTGGTTTCAACCCCTATGAAAAATAGTTGTCGACCAACCATTTGTTAATGATCACCAGGGAAAAAAAGTGTTCAAAACCACCACCAGCCAGTCTTGTAGGCCTGAATCCCTCACAATGGCATTCTGCATGTCAGCAGGAGCCACCGAAGCACGGGATTCCTCACTGTAGTTCCTCAAGGCGCAGAATCTGCCAATGTTCAACATCATATATCAATAATAAATTGAAACACCAAAGCCTTAAACTTAGGAGGAACAGGTATGAACACGTCGAACTGCAACAGTTTTTCCTAGTTTCTGTTTCTTAGTTTGCAGTCCGAGCTTCAAATATTTTCGGAACAAGCAGCGCTGCCTAGGCCGTCACCCTCTCAGCTTGGACACCGCACCAGCAAACCAAGGTCAAAACACATCCGAACATCCGATCCAACTGATGAGCGCAAGAAGATACAAGAAGTCATAAGCTGCATAAAGTTATTGTTTTTCATTTACTCAGGGAACTTATGGACAAGGAATAACAACTTGGAACTTAAACAAAAAGCAGGTTGTAGACAGGCAGCAAGTAGAGGCGCAAATGGCCTGGCAAATCCAGTCTTGTTTTGAGGGCAGCTGCCAGATGAATGGCCACCATTGGTAACAGCCATGCCAGTGCTATGAAGGTTGCAGTGTCGCGTCTGCTACCTGGCAACGGACAAACGCAGCTGGACTGCAGGAAAAGTGCCTCAAGACCCCAGAAGGTCAAATGCAGTTTCAAGTTTCAACGACCAGCGTCATTGATAGCATGATGACATCATATATGACATCCAAATATCACCAAAACCGGATTTAACCCCCCATGAGACTACTCTCGGATCTGCTTAGGGAGCACACAGCATACGGCATACTGTGGCAGCCGTGGCATACAGCAATAGCCAACAGCATCCGCACAGAATGCCAATTAAGCAGGGCTTTTGTGCCTCCAACCAGCTGATTCTCAGTAGCTGGATCCGTGACATTGAAAAGGACATCCACCATGTAGACATTCAGCATCAAAAGAATCACTCCGTAAATATTTCGAAATTGATCTAAGAGAACGATTGCGCAGGAGCGCTTTCCAATGCCGGGAAGTTGTAGAAAACAGAGCTTCCAATACTCCCACAAGAGGGCAATGGTGCGGATTTCACTGATGCCCTGCTTGCCCCGAAGCAACTGCTCTTCGTACTTGCTGGATGGAAATGTATCCGAGTCAATGACTTTGACTCGACAGCTGCGAAGGTATCTCCCCAAAGCAGCACCAGAAGGCTTCGAAAGATGCACTTTGAACTCCTTACAATGCTGGAGTCGGCATGAAGTTGCTGGGACACATGTGGCTTGACTTGTTTTGAGCAAAGATTGGCAAAGTAACATGAGGATGTACTCAGAGTACATCCTCATGTACTCTTTTCCTGTCTACCCCGCTAGGAGCTCTGCAAGAAAGAGATGGAAGCTGGGTTTGGCAGTCAGGATCTCACCTCGTGGGAAACTCGCCTTGGGCCACGAGCCCAATGCTTCCACCGTTTTTGGATCTCCGCTTCCTGCTGTTACAGCGGCACTGCTATTAAGCTTTCTGGATCTTTGAGGTCTCGAACCATCTAAGGTGTCAGTTGGATTTCAACTAATCCGACCTTGGTCATTTGGGTTAGGTTGGAAATTTGTTTGCTCAATAATTCCGATGATCAAAAGACACATAAAGAAACCACAGGCACCTGGATAGATTAAGGGCCAGCCGTTGCTTCCTGTGCAACCGAGCGGCCAAAGTTGGAGACCAGTAGGGACTGGTGACGGTACTGATGCGAATGGACTGTCGGAACTCATCTTCCTGGAAAGTCACCTCACAACAGACTTGTGGATTGATAGATCTAATCCATGGTCAACCTTTATGGTGGTTTCTCAACACAGGGGTACCCCCAAATCATCCTTTAGATTCACCACATAGTGATAAACCAACCATTTTTAGGGGTCCCCCATTTTGAGAAACACCTTCATAAGACCACGAAGTCGCAACAACGCTTGCCATGATTGGCCATTGATCCACAATAATTCAGGCATATTGTGTGATGGATGAGATAATAAGATACACAATCACTTTTCAGGCCGTGTCATCAACCAATGATTGTGGAAGCTTCTCGCAATCACACATGAAATTGATAGGGGACATTGCATGGTGCAAACTTAAATCTTTTTGAAAGCTCCAAGAGAGCCGAACATATACCGAGAATATAGAGGAGTCGGAGCTTTGTAATATGCCGAATGAATCGAATCAGGGTGCTCTACATATCTAATTGAAATCAATCGAATCTCAATGAATGAAAGCGTTCTTCCATGGGTGTACAGAGGAAGCCCAGAAGCCTTTTTGTCCAAAACGGCTGGAGGTCTTCCAATCTGTCCAATTGCACTTCATTGGTGTTTTTTCATTGTCAGATGTCAACTCGTATATACATCTTCAATATTCTTTAATTATGTTGAGTTGCTTCTTGAAACACATGACTCACTTATCAGAATCTCCCAACAAAATATGGCACTGCCCTGCAGGATGGTGCGACCCCCGAGCCCGTGAAGAGCACCTTGCCCGAGGCTGACTCGTAGTGAAGACCTGCCTTCGCAGAACCATCTTCCGTTTTGTATCGCACGGTGACCGTTCCCTTCATGGACCCAAGACGCATGATGTCAATCGTCAAGAACTTTTCCTGAACGGTGCACTGGTGGTGCACCGTGGTGATACAAAAACATATTGGCTATATATATACCTTGGTTTTCTGGTGAGAGCCTAGGCAAAGGCATATTGAATTACTTCTAAAATTACAAACTGATCAAAATGATTCAAACTGTGCCGCTGAGGTTCTGCTTCCTCAACAAAATAGATGGCAGTGGTGAACTGCACCAGAGTGCTTTGATTGTCATCGTCGCCTGCATCGCCATCATCATCGTCACTCTCTCCAGGGTCTGGTTCATGTGGCGCGTCAGGAGCTGGTACCACTTTTTTGAACGATCCAAAATAGTCCATGGCGCGCCGTTGACAGTGTCCACTCTTTGCTATGTGAACTTCGAGCAAAAAGCTCACTTCCAAGTGTGGGACCGCACTCTCATCCGCATTGATGCATTTACTGAACACATTCAGTGAGAGACATTCAGCAAAATATAAGGCGCCAGGGACTAGACTTTCGCCGAAGCGTTGGTTGGTGTTGCAGTGTTCTTTCGGAATCTAAAATGTCACCTGACTACTCCAAGTCAAATTTCCAAATCATTAGCCATTCCCTGAGTTCAAAATGGCCCTTCCAACCATAGTCCCTTTGGTGTTCGGGCGGCTCGTTCTTCTGCGGCAAGAAGGGGCTCACCTTCCGTCAAAGGGGTCCCAAGGCCCAGTAAGGAAATGATGATTCCATGATTCCATGGGCTAAGCGGCTCCATAGATGGTCCCCCAGACTTGATGCTTCCCCAAGATTGCATCATATTGCATTATTCTTTGGGGTTCTTGGGGGTGGAACCATTCATAAAACCAGCCAAACACGCCTACTTCAATGTCTCCTGGTTGGGGTATCCCTCCTAAATCCTCAATGAGTCGCAGCAACGTGCGCCAACTGTATTCCAGCTCTTCGAATGGCGCCACTGTTCAGTTGCCATCATGGCCCTCTCCCAGAGGAGACCACACACGGTTCTTTGAAGAGCAGCTGTTGGATTCATGTGAATTCATGTTCCTCAGTTTCTCCATATTTCTCCTATAGTTAATTTATTCCTTAGCATAGCCTTATATACAGGACTTCCTGAGCGAAATCTGATCGGATGACATGGCACGGATCCACAACTGCAGCGTGTGACGCCAGGCCCTTGCTGCCTCATCTTCGCTATCAGATTCCACCAGCCGGCTGGAGCTTCGAAGACAGAGGCAGCAACCCCCTGCGATCGTGTGACCAACAGGGACACGAAATCATGAGACATCACAAGACATCATATGAATTCATGTTTTGAATGATAAAATACACATGGCATCATATTAATATATGATGTGAAGTCTTAGGAAGATAATGATTCAACACAGAATCAGATCACATGACCAACCATTCTGCGGTTGATATTTTATAGACAAGAAGCTCATATTTTCCTCAATGCTACACTGACCAATTGTAGGGTAAAACTTGCCGTACTGGCTGTGCTCCCACTTGTGGCTAATTCCTCTTCTTTTTTTCCGACTGTTGTTGATCTGAGATGCACCTTGCATTTCACAAGCAGTTTGCCCTTGAACACGACTGAAACACTAAAACAACATGAAACAAGGCAAACTGCTTGTGAATGCTTAAAGACGCTTAAAGGAATGCTTTTTTCGGTTGAAAGAAATGTTGGTCAACCATCACGCCTTTGGTACCAGGACGTTAAACCTGGTTGTCGTCATGAACTCCGGGCGCCCTGCCTCGAGCGGTACGCTTTGGTCGCTGGCCACGAGCCTGTAGCAAGATGGGGCCCGGCAAGGTGCCATGACCAGATGGAACTTCACAAATCTGCAAGATGAACAGATCAAACATCAACCAGTTCAACCAATCAACAAACATCAGGTAAGTCAATAGCAAAGTGATAAAAAATGTGTGACACTTGATTGTCATTCAATCACAATGCTGGATGATATCTCACATAGTCATACCCTGCTTCATCTCATGCTGAACGTTCCACATCCAGTATGTCCCACTACAGTTGAGATCCTTGACCCCACAATGTGCTCAGCAACTCACTTTGCCCAAAAATCTAGAGGTTCGGTTCATGGTGCTACACTCTACACGTGCACTCCCGCCACCCAAGGGCCATGAGGACTCTCCCAACAGCATCCCTTTTCAGTGACGGACCTTGAGGACCTCAACCTGGTTCTTGGGCCTTGGTTCTGCACGACTGAGATCCACTGAGCATTGCGATCCTTGCATTGAAACAGCATGACGCCAAAAATTCCAGGATTGAAAATTCAATAAAATTCATCTGTCTCACTCGGGCCAGCAAATTGGCAGCTTTTCCGTTAGGCAAGCAAAATGTCCTCTGTTGTCCGTGTCAAAACCAATCCCAGCACGAAACACTCTCAGGTGTAGACACAGCAGCAACCGGCTCGGCCACCTCGCCTTAGAAATCGTGTGTTGCCCTGGTGACCATTGTGTCTGAAAGATTTCAATTCTGGGATCTTTTCGGATTTCATCATTTCTATCATGCATTAGATTTTCTCATCCATGTTCTACTCTGTCAGTTGTGACTCCATTAAAAAACAGTAATGGCAAACTGCAAACACTTGATGGTCGTTTGTGTAAGTGTCATTAAGTGTCACCATTCAGCAGAGGCAGTTATCATTGATCCTGACGAAGCCGCCCACCTCCCCTCACCCCAAGAAAAAAACTTGCCACTCGTCAGGGTGCACTCATCAAGGGTTAACATGACCTATTTCGATATCCAGCTCCGCTACTGGGCACTGGGCTCCCAACTGGGAGCTTCCACTGCTTCCACTTCCTCCACTTCTGGCACTGGTTGCTCTGGTTCTGCATCAACGTCTGGAGGCCTTTGGAAACACCAAGTCATTGAGCAAAGACTTTCTTTCCAAGGTGTTTTCCTTGCTGTTCCAATGCTTTCCTTACTGCTTTCGTTTCTATTCCAAGACATTGTCCATGACCTTATTGATCTTATTGAAATGTGCGTTCAAATCAGTCAGTAGCTCTATCCAATGTATTTGTCGTTGCATCGGAACTAGATCACCACTAGGTCAAGAGTGTGGCTCTCCCTCATCAGGACGGTTTCCCGGAAAGTTTGACAGCACGAAATCACGGAATCACGGAAAAATGAACAAATGTCCAACGTTTTCTAAAGTCTTGTAATCTTTGCGGGGACAAAGTCAACCTCGATGCGTGTGAAGGGGCAGCCACAGGAAATGTGCACCAGCCAGTTGTGAGAGTGACCATTTCTGAGGAACTCAAAGCGTGCATGAATTGGGGATGACAGCAAGATACAGCAAGTTGTTTAAATACTTTATTCAATGTCCGTTTACTGCAAGGCGGAGCCACTGCTCAGCAAATCTGCTAACGAGGGCAGACTGTGCTGAGTCATCAAGAGTCCAGCTTTACAAATTCCAAAAGTTGAAGATGGCTTGCCCGAAATTGCTCGGTTTTGACTCACATCAAAAACGGTGGATCGTAAACGAAAGGCTCGTTTTCAACTCAACTTGCACAATAGGAGAAAAGGTGGATGTTTCACTCCAGCTCTGCTTTAAATACTCTAACCTTCAAAAATGGATGATGCTTTTCACCAGAGCTGCTCTTTCGAGACATAGTTGTCAAAACATACGTAAGTACTGGAGGATGGATGGATAGATACATAAAAACTTGATACAGGTGGATTCGGGAGATAAACAAGCTGAGAGACAGATAAACTTGTAAACAGCTAGATGGCTAGATAGGATTAGATAGGTAGATAGATAGAAGATAGATAGATGGATGCGTTGAGAGGCACTTGCATAGATGATGATTGATGGATAGATAGGGAACAAACAATCAAAACCACAAGCACAAACAGCCAAAAAACGGGAAAGGAAATACACTCGGAAGCAAACCACACACACACACACACGAGCACAACACACATCCAATTTGTCGGTATCTGGACTTCTTTTTCATGCAAACACTGAAGACTTCAAGCAAGTATGCGTGTAAACAACTTCCCGATTCTTTCACACTGCTTAGAGGCTCTCTTTTCCTATCCCTATCACCCTTTTCAGAGAACAATTCCCACTCCCACAAAGTAATTGCTGGTACAAGCCAAGTAGAAACCCGCAACCCCCAAGGGAATCAGCAAATTCTCAGAGAAGACTCTTCCTGTTCTACTCATGTTCTACTCATGTTCTCATCCAAAAGCCTTGCTTCGCCCTTCTGGGGATCCCGGGAGTCATCAACCTGTTGTGTTTCGGTAGTGCGGCCTCACAGCTGGTTCATCAACCTGTTCTTCTGGAGGTGCCACGGGAGATCCTGCGATGTGAATCATGAAGCACCGGGTGTTGAAATGCGTTGAATGTGAACAGAAGTGAATGGAAGTGAACAGGAGTGAACAGTTATCAACCAATGTTAACTATTGCACTTAGTATCATCTACAGGTGCAGAATATAGCAGTCCGAATGGGTTAGACATGGTTGGACTATCTTCCAATTCTAGCAATAACGACACCATCACAAGGACTTGTCGTTTCACAGGGTCTTGGTATTTTGGCGTTTTGGAAACAACCCTGGATTCACATGGTATGTGATATTTGGGTGCCAAGGTTACCACTGTGGCTCTGATCTTTGCTACAGCAGTTACTGCTATTGTTGTCGTCGCTACTGGTGTTGATGCTGCTATTAGAGTTTGCAGTACTATTTGAATGTTTGTCATTGAGGTGCTTTTGCTGAGGTTCTCTTGGTATGAATGTAAGTGAAAGGGGAGATGCTGGAGGGGTTGGAGATGCTGGAAGGGTTGGTGATGATAGACTGATGGGGTGTACGGATGAGTTGACGCGATATGTGGGTGATGGAGGTTTGGAGTTTGCAAGCAGGTAGGCACAGGGGAATTGCGGGCGAGTGGGTGCTAAGAAAACGAGGATACCAAATTACCCTGCCGAGCTTGCAAAGCACGGGGAGAACTCCAGTGGCGTACTGCATCACACTTCTACCTTTCGAGATTGCCATGAGATTGTCCTCCTCCATCGATTGCAGGAACTTCCTCCACCACTGGAGCTGAGTCAATTTGTACCGCCGCTCGTTTTTTCCTGTCGCAAACGGCTGCTCCAAAAGCTCCGGGTGTGTCCATGATATCAATGATATCCCTGTCATCTCAAATTTCCCATCCGAGAGTCAAAATTCATCAACATCAACCAGCAACTGGTTACCAAGTCATGATTCAACATGCTTCAACCAGTTTAATTATTTCTCCCATTGCAAAAGGACCAGCACTGCTGCACTGCTGCACGGCGCACTTCACAAAGAGCACCCAGGATTGCCAGGCCAGTGGCCTGGAGGCGGATGGTACGTGGCAGCTCCTGAGGTCGTTCGTCACTTCATCTTCCCTTCAAATGAACCCATGCTACAAACAGCTTCACTCACCGGTTCACTAACAGCTTCACTAGACATAGCTGTTTTATCACTTTTATGAAATTAATAAACTGCAAACCCAGTCTAGATGGACAGAATCTTGGTCCACGAAAAGGTGCTGACCGCTGCCGCCCTTGAAGTATCAACTGATTGCGATGCAATCAAACCAAAGATTACCGCACTAAAATGTGTACCATGATCCTGCAGCTCAACTAGTCGTGTTTTGACAAGTGGCTTCTCAGGAATATGTGCAAACATGTGAGTATGAGTCACTACATGGCTGTGGGTCAAAGCCCTGTACCCCTGGTGAAATCCTGGTGAACATCCCACAAGTGACCACACTAGTCTTTGTTGGGATGTTCACCTAGCCATTTGTTGGTCCTGACACAGCTTGCCATATCGTTGTTTCATTAATGGTATAGCTATGGCATTGACGCCCAACAAGTTGAGCACGATCTGAGGAACGAACAGCGCGCCACTGTTCAGGGAGGCAGCAAAGTGTCGCAAGGCCTTGGGTGATGCGGAACTTGGATGCGAATGTATTGTACTGTATTTGTATTCTATTGAATTCTATGCTGTTGTATGGTACTATGGTAATCATTGTATTGTATAGTACGTATGGAATTGTATTGTACAGTACTTGTGTATATTACGTATGTACCAGTATGTATCTGTGTCAGTCAAGGTTCTAGCTACTTTTGGCTTGCTGAAGTGACCAGCGAAGATGTGGAACAAACCATTCATGATCGCAAGTGCACTTGATGTTGTTTCTGAACTTGATTCGCTTTTTGGACCGCATCAAACAGCCAACCTGCAACACAACTGGCCTCCATGACCTCTCCATAGGCTTCACACTTTCCCTCCTGGAATCCTTCCCTGCAGCCCTGCACACACTTTTTAGAAACGGAATCGCGAAAGGGGAGAGGATCGGCTAACAGCGAATGCGTTCATGTTGACGCTTGCATCGCTGTTGGCCACAGCCATGCGGGCGATGGCCTCTCATATGGGCAGCATAGCACAAAACAGCAAGCGATTTAGACAAAACAATGTCAACTTCACTCATTGTCAACCCCTATCGCGCAAGAACCCTGGTGAGATATCTCAGTCGCAAACTCTTGAAAAACACTTCTATTGTCAGCACCTGGTTGCTGATTAATGGTTTGTTTTGGACATCACCAGTTGAGGTTCACTATGACAACTACACCCGATACTGTGCCAGAATCAATTCTTTGAAGCGCTAGAGAATTGACAATGGTGGTACATCTTAATATCAATTGACAATCCTTTGTTCACTTAATTCAAGTCATATGGGTTTGGAGGACTGATCTTAGACTCCAAGGGCTGAAGCAACTAACACCACACAATCATCACACGCACTCACATCACTTATGACACATATTGTGAACACAAAAGGTTTATCATATCGTTTAAAACGTATTGATTGCAACCTCCAATATTTTACACCCCGCTTTCGTCCGTTGGACCTTCCAAGAGAAACCATTGGTCATCTCCAAACACCAGCGGCCGAACGAGCCTCACCA